>MU764830.1:40449-96497 GCA_026770625.1 Nicotiana glauca
AGCTTCTCTCTTCATTCAGTTTTTACTATATGTTACAGACTTGAGTATTTCATTCAGTATTTCCAGTACTATTCAGTTTTGCTTAGAGGCTCTAGACTCGTGACCCCAGATCTTTTGGGAGTGTTATTTCGATATTTGCACTTCTCAGTATTTATTCATACTATTATTATTGGAGTATTTATTGACTCATATATTCTTCTGGAGTTTGCCCTTTTGGGACTGGTTTTCTATTTGAAAACAGTTGTTGGTGTGGCTTGCCTAGCTTTAGTGTTGGGCGCCATCACGACCGGGTTTGGGTCGTGACACTTCACAATGCTAAATATGAGAATTACGCATTCTATCTTTAGGCCACCATCATATTCTCAAGTTGCATATATATATTACATAGAATATTCTCTGAAATTATATTTCTTGCTACTAAGTCCTTTCATAAAATATTATTTTGACGTATCCCACCGAGTAGGCTAATACTTATAATAAAGATGACATGTCTGTAGGGTCTTATTACCTCATGCCTTCATCATAATGCGAACTCTTTTTCCCATAGCTAATACCACATATTTACATCAACATGATTCATATAAAAAAATACTCCCTCCGTTTCAATTTCAGTGAACTCATTTGACTGGGCACAGAGTTTAAAAAAAGAGAGAAGACTTTTGAACTTGTGGTGTAAAATGGGGCATATATATTTTGTGTGGCTACAAATCAATGCATAAAGGTAAATTATTTCCAAATAAGGAAAGGGGTCATTCTTTTTGGCACGAACCAAAAAGGAAATAGGTTCACATAAATTGAAACAGAGGGAGTACATACTTGCATATCTTCCGATTCTTCATGGTATCACTGACCTCGTCCATACATATAATGTTAGAAATTTGTGGCACATTATCATGTAGACTTAGAATTCTTGTAACTTCTCAACCTACAAATCCATACCATAACTTTTTTCAATTTTTTTTTGTTTTTGAGCCTTACGTCGTACACATTATATGTATCACTTTCCAACAACTTTAACTCAGCTCATGAGCCATGTCAATATTTATTCTTCTTGAATCATAAGTATTCGTTCACTCACAAGTTAACTGCTCTTTCAATATTAGGCATATACAGAGCTGCTTTGTAATAGAACATACCTCTATTACAAAACTTAAGATATTATTCCATATCACTATTTTTTTTCTTCCTTCTATGACAATCTATATTGCTTCTTATAGCCTCCAAGATTACGCCTTTTGTGCATCTCATGCCTTAATATTTTCACACTTATCCATTTAAGTCAGCATACTTGATGATAGGCTATAATTGCGTATTTTAGTCGCTTATTACACTCTAATTTACGGCACTTTAATTGAGTTTGAGCTTTAACCGCTAGTATTTTGCGCTAAATATGTGTTTTATGCCTTATAGGAGTGATTTCGAGCTATGTAGATATTATGGAATGAATTCAAGTGATTTGGAGCTTTGAAGTCTGAATAAAAGCCCAATACATTAAGCCGGGATCGTGTTCGGAGGTCGTGTACCAATTTCGAATGTTAAAAGAGGACGAAATAAGTTCACTCTGAGAAAAATACACTGCCGCGCCGCATGGGACGCCGCAAGGTGCGGCACAGCTGTGTAAAATGCTACCTGATGCAAAAAGTTGAGCCTGCTGATAATCTCCACTATCGCTTCGCATGGTGCGGGCCGGCTGTACAAAATTTATAGAGCCAGAGTCCTAGTTCGCACGAGAGAAGGTGTTTTCATCTGGGCCCGATCGTACTTGGCATAAATACATGTAAAACGCTATTTTGGGGAGGTCGAACATACTTTTGACACATCTTAGACCTAGGGAACATATTTCTGAAGGGGAATTCACGTGGAGGAACACACAACATGCTTGGAGGAGGCTTCTAACTAATTTTTCTTTTCTTCTCTTCTTTTAATCTCATAGTTTATTAGTTCTAGAGTTTTGGGTGTTACATGAACATTGTAGTTTGAAGCTTAGATTGTTCTTATTATTTTATCATATTGGTTTATTTATTCAATCTTGCGCTTAATTATTTGATTGCTTGATCATCAATTGAATACTATCTACGAATCTAGGATTGAACTCGGGAGAGGGAATTCTAGATTGCATATAAGATTGAGTAGAGCAAGATCTTAACTCTTAGGGAGGGCAGATTTGCGGTTAGGATAGGAATATACCTAATCGCCTTGCTTGGTTATTATACGGGAATTATAAATGTGTTCTTGTTAATTCTAATTCCATAGGAATATAGGCGTTAGGTTAGCTTGAATAGGCGAGTTGTACTTCAGGAGAAGGCTACGAGCAATATTAACCCCGTCAATCAATAAACTAGATAAATTAATTAGACAATTTAGGTGGAAGACTCAACAGGATTGTTAGTTGACCCATAGCTCTAGAATATTCGCTCAAATTGAATTCGTTTCTATAATTTTCCAACTTATTTTCTTTATTCTCTTAGTTTGTTACTCTAGATTAAATTTTAGTTAAATATTCATACTTTAGAAAATCGCTTGAATAGATTAATTGTCTTGGTTTAATTTAGTTGATAGTTAATTACAAGTCCCTGTGGGTACGATATCTGAACTTACAATCCTATATTACTTGTCGACCACGTATACTTGCGTGTACGTTTGGAAGCAATAAGTTTTTGGTACCGTTGTCGGGGACTTAGAAATTAACAAGTCTACTAGGTTAGATTTTTACTTTTTGTCTATTCAAGTTTTTGTTTTTATTTTTATCTTCGTTTAGTATTTTATTATCTTTATTTACATGGCATCTTGGAACGAGAATTGGTCGAATATTGGTTGTTCTTATTTTGGTGATCCACGTCCATATTATGGAGGACCACACTTGTGGAAAAATTATGCATCTAAATATGATGTGTGGAATTTTTGTAATGTGTGTGGTTGTCAAGGTGGCCATAGGTATGGCTTTCCTAATTTTTATTATCCTTCTCAGAGTTCTTATTGTAATGCTTCTAATAATATTTATGAGTTTTATAAGAGCAATAAAGTGGAGGATATAGAAAGCATGGCTCATATTATGGACATGATAAGTCAAATAGTCGAGCAACAGAACATGATGAGGCAAATAGTCGAGCAACAAAGTTTTGATGCCTTAACGATCAAAAGACTCCAGGCTAGAATGGACGAATTAGTGGCTAATTTCCAAGAAGAACCTCAATTCGATAAAGAGAGCGAGTTCCCACAAGAAAATAATTTTGAAGAAGCAGATATAGTGAGCCAATCTTGGATAGAGGAACAAGCTCAACTTATAAATCTTATGAGTTTCTCCGTGATGGTCTTTAAAATATAACAGAACAGCTGATAGAAGGAAGAATTGAGCTCAGGCAGGAAATAGACCAATTTGGCTTAGATATCCATGACATTCATGATCAATTGAATAAAAAGGTTGAGGCGTTTGATGCCCTTCAACCAATTTTAGTGGATACTGGCCAACTTGAGTAGCGGAAAGAGGAACTCCAATTATTTGACTAAAATATTATTAATGATGTCAAGGTTGACGAAGAGTGCAAAATTGAGGATGTCAAAAGTAATGCAATTTTGGAGTTGGAGCGTATTGGACCTCATTCTAAACACCTTTCAACATTGTGTTTGGTTGGTGACATGGGAATTGATCCAGTCGAGCATATGGAGGAGTCAATGGATGAGGAACAAAGTATTTATATTCTGAAATTTGCCACACCAAGGAGACAAAACGACATCCCTCACTTAAAAGCCAAGAAGTTCGGGATGCGATATTATTTACTTGGTTCCTTTATTTTCATACCACCGCCCCTGGAACGTGATAGAAAAATTCTTGCCAAATTGGGGGCGCAATTCATGTCTTCTAAGTGGAAGGAAAAGTGGTGAAAGTGATGGAGTCGTGCCGCGACGTTGAATCAAGCGTTTGTTGGGAGGCAACCCAATTCTATTTTTTTTTTTATTGTGTTATATTTGTAGTGTTGTTTTTTTTTTGTTTTGTAGGAGTATGAGCATGGAGTCAAAGCCAATAGGCATGCGAAAAAGCGAGCAGGTGGTTGAAAGTAGGTGTGAGGTACCCGCACAAAAGAATCATACCTGGAAGAAGTCTGAGTATCCTGTCAGCTGCTAATACTTCGGCCTTTGGCCTACCAGGGAGTCTCTTTTACCCTCTTATTATTTATAGTGTGCATTGAGAACATTGCACAATTTTAAGTGTGGGGTGAGGAGATTGTCTGAGTAACTTTCTATGCTATTTTAGTTGTGTTAGTTTAATTGAATAATTTTTTTTTTAGGAAAAACAAAAAAAAATTGGACTTTTCCCGATGATGGACCTCCTAGACATTTTTCTTGAGGGACTTAAGTCTAAAGAAAAAGGACAAAAAAAATTTCTTTGTAGGTAGTGTAGCAATTTCTTCTTGGTTTTTCTTTGTGTCGTGGTTCTTTTCCAAGGGTTTTGTTTGAACCGGGTATAGGTAGTTTTAATTTTTTTTTTAGGAAAGAAGCCATGTGATTGAATTGAATTGAAGCAATATCTCTTGAATTGTTATGCCTTGACAATAGTGAGTACTTTGGTTGGGACGCTTAGGCTCAATTTTTGACTCTTATATAAGCACCTTAAATTGTATGTTCTCAACTTTTCTTAACTTCTTTGAATAGAGTGTCTTAATGATTCAAATCCTGAGTGAGTTATGTGCCAGGTGTGTGTAAGGTTTTGTGTTATTCTATGCAGCATTTGATGTTTAGAACTTGCCCCGTGTGTTTGCAAAACGAAATAGTAGTTTTGTTCAGTCTTGGAAGTGATATAGGCGTTTCTTTGTTGAGCCATATATATATTTTACCCGCCTAATTGTTATGTATCATAGTTAACCCCATTGAACCTGTAATCATGTTTCTTTGGCAACCACATTACAGTGCTTACCCATTTATTTGAATTAACCATCTATTTAAACCTTTTCACCTCTCATGAGCACTTGAATTATTATGAACTTTGTAAAAATTAAAGTGTGGGGTGGTTAGGTTGGCTTTTGAGTGGAACTAATGAAATAAGGAGAAAGGTGCAATGTTTTGAAAAAAAGTAAGAGCCACTTGAATTGAAAAAGAAAAGATAGTTGTATTGCTGTGAAAATATGTGATGGTGGTGGCTAGTGATATACTTGTGCTGAAAGAAGTGGGGAGTTAATATATATTGATGAAGGTGGAGTTATGGTTTGACATAAGTGTGTGGTTTTTAATGTTAAAGTATATGTATTAAAGTGCTTAGGGAGGTGTAGTCACTCTTATATCTAAATATATCCTACCCGATCCTTAGCATACATTACAACCAAATAAAGTCCTACTTGATCTTAGACTGAATGAGCTCGATTAGTAGAGTAATACACTACGGGCAAGCCTATGGTGCATCTTTTGTGGCATATGAATGTTATTTCTGAGAGTGAGTGAATTCTTTCTATCTTGAGTTCCTAATTGTTCTTCAATTTTATTGTGTGGAACTACTCTCTTTTGTTGTGTGAGGGCAACTTGATTCATGAAGAAAAGGTAATTTCATTGACCTCTATGTTAAAGTAAGTGAATGAGTTGTAAATAATGCGTGGTACTTGTGAGTCAAATCTTGAGATTAAGATGTTACGCTCTTGTGCTTAGTCTATTTTAAATATTCTTGGTATGATGAGTTAGGAGAATTGTTTAAAAAGGTCGTGTCTATATAAAGTGTAGTTTAATTGCTCGAGGACGAGCAATGGTTTAAGTGTGGAGTGTTGATGATAGGCTATAATTGCGTATTGTAGTCGCTTATTACACTCTAATTTACGGCACTTTAATTGAGTTTGAGCTTTAATCGCTAGTGTTTTGCATTAAATATGTGTTTTATGCCTTGTAGGAGTGATTTCGAGCGATATAGATATTATGGAATGAATTCAAGTGATTTGGAGCTTTGAAGTCTGAGTAAAAGCCCAATATATTAAGCCGGGATCGTGTTCGGAGGTCGTGTACCAAGTCCGGATATTAAAAGAGGACGAAATAATTTCACTCTGAGAATCTAAAATGTTGCCTGATGTGAAAAGTTGAGGTTGCTGATAATCTCCACTACCGCGGTGCATGGTGCGGTGCGACTGTACAAAATTTATAGAGCCAGAGTCCTAGTTCACACGGGAGAAGGTGTTTTCATCTGGACACGATCCTACTTGGTATAAATACATGTAAATGCAATTTTGGGGAGGTCGAACATACTTTTGACACATCTTAGACCTAGAGAACGTATTTCTGAAGGGGAATTCATGTGGAGGAACACACACCACGCTTGGAGGAGGCTTCTAACTAGTTTTTTGTTTTCTTCTCTTCTTTTAATCCCATAGTTTATTAGTTCTAGAGTTTTGGGTGATACATGAACGTTGTAGTTTGAAGCTTAGATTGTTCTTATTATTTTCTCATATTGGTTTATTTATTCAATCTTGCGCTTAATTATTTGATTGCTTGATCATCAATTGAATACTATTTACGAATCTAGGATTGAACTCGGGAGAGTGAATTCTAGATTGCATATAAGATTGAGTAGAGCAAGATCTTAACTCTTATGGAGGGCGGATTTGCGGTTAGGATAGGAATATACCTAATCGCCTTGCTTGGTTATTATACGAAAATTATAAATGTGTTCTTGTTAATTCTATTTCCATAGAAATATAGGCGTTAGGTTAGCTTGAATAGGCGAGTTGTACTTCGGGAAAAGGCTACGAGCAATATTAACCCCGTCAATCAATAAACTAGATAAATTAATTAGACAATTTAGGTGGAAGACTCAACGGGATTGTTAACTGACGTATAGCTCTAGAATATTCGCTCATATTGAATTCGTTTCTATAATTTTCCAACTTATTTTCTTCATTCTCTTAGTTTGTTACTCTAGATTAAATTTTAGTTAAATATTCATACTTTAGAAAATCGCTTGAATAGATTAATTATCTCGGTTTAATTTAGTTGATAGTTAATTACAAGTCCCTGTAGGTACGATATCTGGACTTACAATCCTATATTACTTGTCGACCACGTATACTTATATGTGCGTTTGGAAGCAACAATACTCTATCCTCTCATGCCCCGGCATGCATAATTAGAGGTTGACGTTTCCTTGTATCACATTCACCATCTGAAGAAGCTCAAGGTTGTCATGCCCATCTTTTACATATGACATGCTTCGTCTATCCTCAACTCTTACTTACATGTGACACTTTATTTCTTGTGTGTCACTTCTATTACATGTGACAATCATGACGATAACCTATAATGCTCAGAGGAAACCCGATTTCTAGTATAATTAAGGGTCATCTCCCTCATCTAATAGTATTCCCTTTTCTGGATAATCAAGAAAGTCTTGTTCTTTTTCCTTCGGGGATGTGTCTTTAGTCATTGTTGACACTGTCTTAACTATGCCATATTCCTTATGAGTCATACTATATTTACCACAAACTTGATTGATTCACATTGACTTATCAATTATATCCATATCACCTTGATATATCTTGTCATGATAGTTTAAGATGCAACATCTTCATTTATATTTTTTTTTTTAACTTTGCTTAACTCGTTAATAGAGATCACCATAGTAAACAATCGCTCCAAAAATTTGATCAACAACCATGAATTGAAATCCAGGGTCTAACATAGGTGCCCTTATTCGCATCTATTAGTAAAATTCTTTATAAGTCAGGACGCATCCTGACAATACTAGATGACATCCTTACCTTATTTTCTTCCATGATTTCTCAGTATTTGTCTGGTAATTCTTATTCAACATAGTTATACGTGTTAACTCTATTAGTCCCAATCCATTCTCAACTTATCCTTTCATTTTGAACAAATCTGACACTTTTCGGCTATTAGCCAAAATATCTTGTATTATAACTTGAACCTTGAGAATTATTCTAGTTACTTGTATATCTTCCAAAATAGGTAATTAATACGATGAAAAATTCGTAATCTCACTTCAGGCACAAACGCACGATCTGGAGTATGGAGAAAGTGAAACACCCTAGATATCATTGTAGCCTCCCCGATATGAGTGTGGCCGGCAACACACCGATAAGAGGGACTCTACTTGACACAGCTCCATAGACTTCCTAGGACTCGACTTAGAATCTAGTGCGCTGATACCAAATTTGTCACAACCCAAATATACGTGACCAGCACCCGGCACACTACCCGACCCGAGTGAACCAACCCATGTGATGTACCCAAATCATATGCATAAAAACCAATTTAACTGTGGAAGCTCCTCAAAAACCATATACATTTTCAAGTTAAATGATAAAATATTTTTCAATTCAAAATCACACAGGACGCCCTTTCATGATAATAACAATGAGAGTATGTAAAATAAATATACTTTCATGAATGTCATGTACAACCCCGTTACCACAACCTTTCACAACCATCTATGGAGCCTCTATAACAAAGAATAGAACCAACGATTAGAGAAATTCCAACAAAATAAAATAAGGAAGAACATGATAGCTACCACGAAATAAAGGTGGTGCTTCATAATACCTTGGAAAGAGAGACATCCCGGCCTGACCGCGTGTCATGCATCATACATCATCCTGAAACATGTAAAGTAAGTAGGGCCCTGGAGGGGGGCCCCTAAGGGCTGAGTACACCACATCGGTACTCAATAAGTGTCATAGACTCTCTCTACTTAAGTTCTTGGGATAAACTTTATAAAAATTAATGCACCAATATTTGATATAAAGCGATAAGAATTTTATCAATTCGTGACCCTTGCTATTTTAAATAACAATCAAGTGAAATATAACTCATAATCTAAATTTTTAAATCATTTACATTAATCCAGGATTTTGGATAAATCGTGCAAAATCATTTCCTACGCTTTAAGTCATCTAAATCGCTTTCGGCTACTTAGGCCTAAACATAAAAAAATTATCCTTACCTTTTACTGGGAGTACCATACCATCACCGACATAAGAAGGTCAACTAGGTTATGTACCTAGTGGCAAGTATCATAAAGCGATATTAATATTCACAAGCTTTCAATCCTCTTCCATCATTACAATGCTGATTAAAAAGCTCAACATCACCAACAAGTTGATATCTACAATTATATATCCTAATTATATCAAAATATGACATAAGATATTAAGCAATATACATATATGGCTCATAAAGTGGCTACAAGCCTCCAACAACTCAAATCGCCAAATAAATTTGTAAGCTAGACCATTCAACTTCATCATTATATTCTAATACCCATTCGAATTCATTAATGTTACTACATCTACTGTCCAATTTCAACAAGTTATTATTCATCATCTTTCATAATCAAAACTTGCACCATATATAATTCGAATGATTATTTAGTTGATCACTTCCATCTTTTGCTAACAAATAATTTCATAGGTTCATTATATTCAATCAATTTCATTCCCAAGATTCATCATTCATCTTCTCTCTTATATCCTTAAAAGTACTATTCATGTCATGAACTAGATTTTTATAATCCAATCTTTCAACCAAAAAAACTTGTAACAAATACTTCAAATACTTCTAACTACTCATAATAAACGAGTTTGAAGCATTAGAATTACCTTTAGTAGATCAATCTTGAAAAATCACAATTTTGATAATTTTTATGTTCTTGAGGATTTGATAATGAAATCTAGAATTTGGATGTTAGAATGATGTTAGAACTCATGTATATTGAGTAATATCAACTCAAAACATCATTAAAAATTTACCCCGTTTGTTTGGACTTGATTTGAGCTCAAAATCATCCCTTCACCTCAAGAACCCTAACCCCAAACACTCAAAATACTCTCTCCCCCGACTTGGTATTTATAGGCCCAGATTTCTGCGCTTAGGGCGTAATCTGGACACTGTGGCAGCACTTCACTGCCAGCCTTTCTTTCGGACGCGTCGCATCCACAGACTCCTCCACCAGCCTTTGGTAATTTGGTCATAACTTCTTGTAGCAATATCCAAATGACAAATGGTTTAAATATTTAGAAACTAGACTCAAATACCTTTCATTGGATATATTGTCCATCACATAACTCTTTATATATATATATATATATATATATATATATATATATATATATATATATATATATATATATATATATATATATATATATATATATATATATATATGCTCGTCCAAAATTAGGTCTTGTGCGTACTTATTTGGAACTTTAGTCTATCATGTAATTTCCAATTTGACTTGGACTTAGGGATATACTTAGACCCCACATCACTAATAATATACCTCGTACACTTATTATCATATTTAATTAATATCCATCATATTAATAGTCTTCGTCTGCATACAAAATAATATAATTAGCACACATCAACTTTCTTAATAGCACTTAAGTATTTTAAAAAATAAATCGGAGTGCTTTAGTGAGCTACTAGTGTGATCACCTATGAATGGTATCTTCTTAGTCCCAAATTTTTGTGCGTACCAAATCGGACCAAACAATGAACCGTAAAGAAGCCCTAAAATTGCCATTGATAATTTAGATAGAAGAAATGAGAAAAATGGTAAAACGCTTTTCAAGCGCTTAGCTTCTGCAACCGTTCTTCGAAACAAAATTGTTGCCCTTCCATAACTATGCTGAAGAGAAAGGTTGTTATGTTAGTTCTAGCGTGACTTCCCTCCTTCTCTCATGAATGTTTTGTCGGTGGGTTTATGATTAAAAGACAGACCCATAGGTAAAAGGAATGGGTCGGATCGGTTTAATGGGTAAAAAAATATCCAAATATAATGTTAGTCCCACTGACTCACGTGGACAAATGAAATAACGTCACATCAGTTAATGAGATGCACACATGGAATTCCGTTAGCCGTGGGGGTAAATTTGAAAATAGAAATTACGTCCTATATATTTTGAAACGGATAGATGGACGGAGGGCTTTATAAACCATTTAACATACAATCGGGGTATTTTGGCCCTTTTCCGTATTTAGTCTCCCTTGGCTTGTGGGTTAAAATTTGTCTGCAAAACGAAAAAATTTATTCTATTACTTTAAAAGGCTCAATTTAGGAGGAAAAATTTTTAAAAAATGGCCTAAAAAAACATATAGTGCAAATAATTCACCCTTGCATCGGGAAAACTTTTAAATTGTGCAAAAATATTTAAATGAGCGTGCACTGACGTGTATAAACTACGTATAATAAAAAGTTACACATGTAACATGTTCTTAGGTGAATTAATCTACCGCAGGATACACTTATTTTGAAAACGGGGATCAAGTGCGGGAGAAATTTAAAAATAGTCAGATTTATAATTGGTAATTGAAAAATAATCACATTTTTAAAAGTAATCGAAATTTAGTCGCACTTCATATAAAAGAAGAATATCAAAAACACTGTTGAAAATTCGAAAAATATTCCAGCATAATATGCAGGAGTTCGAATTTTTTAAATGTGAACTTCCAACATAACATGCTGGAATTTCATAATGTACTGGAGTTTCAACATAATATGCTAGAAGTCCATACATATGTGCTCCAATCTCCAGTATATTATGCTGGAAGTTCATACACATATGCTCCAATCTCCAGTATATTATATTGGAACTTTCCATGTTATAGCAAAATAGTGGCTATTTTTCAATTACCAGTCTGAAAAGTGGCTAGCCCGTACTATTTTATCACCAAGTGCGCCCTTTGTTTATTCATTTACTAGAGCATCAAAGCAAGTGTTTGCAACAAATTTTCGTAAGACGAAAAATAAACTGCAACAAAAAATAATATAAAGAAAAAGAGATTTTATTGATAAATATTTATGAGTACAATTCTATGTATTCATTTATTCTCCTCTCTAAAATTCTCCGTGATTTGAAGGTTTGAGAATAGTCTTTCTCGAATGTAGGATGATGCGGACCTCCTTGTGATGTATTTAATCGCCAAGAACGTCGATCACCACTTTGTTGTTACGGGTTTATCTTCGGGAAGAACTCCATTGATCACTCCTTTGTCGAATTTAATCCAAATTTTATCTCAATTGAATTTAATCCAAATTTTGTATGGATTAAACCATAGAAAGAGAAGACCAGAAGCACCACATAAGACAATGTCCTTTTATGAATCAGTTACCTAAGCATTCTAATGTACTAAAATGAACCATCTTGATTTTCTCTCCATTTCAGAGAGGAATTTAGTTGTATCAATTTCCATCGGTAAATAACTAAATACCATAATAACCACGTTTCATCTTAACTGCTAACTTGCGATGTGAATTAGCTATCAATGTGAAGCTAAGCAATAGTATTACCAAACTCCTAATATAACTCAGTTTTCGCATAAGTAATTTTAGTCCAATACAAACTCGGCCGACTTTCTTTTTATGAAAATAAAGGGATGAACTTAAATTTATTAAGTCAAAACCCATTTTATGTAAGACCAAGTAAAGACTAGCAAATTTGGTAGGAATTCTCCTGCACTTTTTGAACCAAGATCACTTTCCTTTTAACTTTCCCGATTCATAATTGCCTCAGATTTGTTTTTATTACTTTGCATGACTTCCCAAATTCTGATCAACAAGGAATTACTCTTTTCTTGAAAGGAAAATTCTTGTAGGTCAAGCAAACACAACCTCCTTGAAAAAGCTATAAATAGAGTTGTTCCTCTAGAATTATTGATCAAAACTTCCTGCAATTATTTTTTCGTGAGCAAGAGTCCTAGCTTGAGAAAATTATTGATCACTTTTGGCATCTTTGTTACCTACATTTGCAATGGTTTCTTTATCCTATTCTTTTGTAAACCATCGGCTTCAATGATTGTACAAGAGGGATATGCACTTCGCATAACTGCTATCCATAGTCTTATGAAGGGGAGTGTGTAATTACTTGCCATTGTTGCAAAATAATGTTTCAAATTGACGATTTTCTTCTTTGTTGCAGTAGCTGTCCGGGACTGCCAACTTTGCGTGCTTGCACAAAAGAATGTGCATCTTGTTGTAGGAGTATCAAAGTCATGAGCCGCTTGATCCTACTAGAACTAGATTTGGAGGACTACTACATATCACAAATTCATAGCCAAACGCCTTCTGGATCATCTAGAACTAATCATTGAAGTTGATGTACTCATCTGCCTACTGATCTTGCAGCTTTGTGCACATTCGAAGAAAAAGTCGCATGATGGTGTAGGAGCATTCAAAACACGGGCCACTTGATTTCCTTGACAATAGACACAGATACTGTAACATATCAAAAATTGGAATCCAAATTGGCTATGTACTGTCTCAGAAGTAGTTCTAAAAATTCGCTTCGGATTCTGCCGCGCTCAATTTCTCTGCTTTGCGTTCCTTCAAAGAAAGATTTATATCTTGGTGCAGGAATATCTGAATCATGAGAGGTTTGAAGCTATAAAAACTAGACTCCCCAAACTACGACTTCTATAAATAGCATAATCAGATTGATCCTATATCTTTCCAGATTTATTCTAGGAGTTAGGTGACTGAATTTCGTCATACAAGCTCCTTCGGGTTTGCGTGCTCTCGAGAAAAGATTCATATCTTGAGATTAGAGAGTCCAAATCGCAAGCCGCTTGATTCTACTTATTCTAGACTCAAAGAAATCTAGAACATAAAAAATTCATGGCCAAATACTTTTGTATTATCTGGAATTAATTTTTGAACTTGGCGTATGCGTTTGGCCCGTTGGTCTTACAGCTCTGCACACTCTCGGCGAAAAAAATGTATCTCGAGATAGGAGCGTCCAAATCACAAGCCGTTTGCGGAGCTGAAAATTAGACTCCTGGAGCTACAACATATGTAGAAATCACAGTCAGGATGTCCCTAGGTTTTCCAAATCACAAGCCATTTTTAGCTTTACATGCTCTTGCTAAAAAAATGCATATCTCAAGAACTACGAGCTGTTTACACCATTGGTAAGAAGACTCGGTGAGATACAACGTCGAAGCTCCAGCCTTTTTGATCCACAAGAAACAAATCTTTGATCAATCAAGCGCCGAAATCGAGAGGATTGTTCGGACAGCATACTTCTTTTTTCCCCTTTTCTTTTGTTGTAGGCTCGGAGATGATATACATGGCGAGTTCTCTCATACGCATCATGAGAAGAAGTGGATGATCACCATTCCTTTTTTATAGTTTCATGAAGGGTACGATCCATCGATATTTGACAAAGAATTGCACGTCACAATACTGACTATCCGTATTGAAGCGTCGTGTCATTGACACCGATTCTTCTTGCTGAATGAAAGCTTCGTGCCATTGTCTTTATTGCTTGTGCGTGGCTGGTGGAACTGCAGGTTTCAGATACTCAACGAACTAACTCATGGTCGAGGCCAGAGATTAGCGAGGCTCCCAAATTTTAACTTCCCTTTCCATACCGATTTGAAAATCCTTGATGTCCATCATACCGAATCGAAGTATTATGCTACTGGAACTGTATCAGTAGAAGCAAAAACATCGTGCTATAGCACCGATATCCATTAATCGAGCTTCTCGTCGTGCTACTCTCACCGTATATGCAAAAACATCATCTTGTTGGCACCGAGGGCTCCAAAATCTTTTCTCATTTTTGCAGGTTTTCAAGAGAGTACAACAACTTGGTACATCCCTTCTTGCAGCTTGACGTGAGACATTTAGAGTATTCCTAAGCGAGCTTGATCGACGAGCCATATCCCCACTTTACAAAATGCGAGCGAGAATATGATGCATCTCAGCCTTGCGACTTGGCGAGATAGAGGCCTGGAGCTCGAGCGACCATATTTCATCCTTGGCGAGAGAGTACTTGGCAAACCTTTACAAAATTATTAATTCCTTAATGTAGGAGCAATGAAATCTGAAGCTTCTTGCTTTCAAAGAATCGACACTTGAAAATTTACACCCTTTAAAGAATTCACGGATAAATTCCTTGAGGATTAGCCGGAGTCGACTTTTGAAGCCGGTATACATATCTGACATTTTGACTTTATTGCACTCTATGTTGTCATCCAAACGTATATATCTCAAGCTATGAATGTCCAAATTGCGAGCCATCTGCGCCATTGGAAAGAAGACTCATATATAATGAAATCTTCAAGATATCATAGAAGATTCTTAGCAGATTATCCGCAATAACTTTCTGAACTTGACCTATCTGTCCATAAAATTGCTTTTCAGCATTGCTCGCTATGGTGGAAAAATTCATATCTCGAGCTACAAGTGTCGGAATTACAATCCGTTTGCATCGTTAGAAAGAAAACTCATAGACCTGCAGTACCTATAAATTTTATGGCATAACTCCTTGCGGTATATCAATAGAAAATTCGCAGCATCAACTTAACTGCAGTGAACTTTCAGATGTGCGTACCTTTAGCGAAAATAATTGTATCTTGAGCTAGGAGTATCGGAATTACAATCCGTTTGTGCTGTTGGAAAGAAAACTCCTAGAGATGAAACATATAAAACTCCATCCCGAAACTCTTCTCGAACTAGAAACAAAAAAAATTGAATGTTGAACTGACCGCAGGGAACTTTCAGGTATGCATGCTTTCAGCCAGAAAAACTGTATCATGAACTAGGAGCGTCGAAATCACCAACAGTTTGATCCTATGAAATTCGGACGTTGAGAACTATAATCTTGTTGAAGATGAAGCTCCATTTATAATTAGTTAGCCTAACAAATATTTTTGAAGTTGATTCTACAGCCTTGTAATGGATTCGCCTGTCATCACGAATCTTATCTCTTTGTTTATTTCTTTTGCAGACTTGTGAAGAAGTTCAATGAGTCCAGATATAGATGTCATACAAGATGCGGAGTCACCCCTTCACCAACTGTTGCACTTGATTTGTTGTCGGTCTTGAAGTTTATCAATGGCGGCTCCCGTGGTGATTGAAGGTTTTTCAAGAGCGATGACTTCTTATATATGAGGAATTAAGGATAGTGTATTAAAATGTGGAGATGTCATATGGACTTGGAAGAAGCATTCAAGACGAATCGGCCACAAAGCCTAGTTTACGATCATTTTCATGACTTAGGCTTTTGTATAGGAAAACGTCTTATTCCTTTTGTCTCTACATTTTTTGGTGTATCAACTTTTGTACTATCAAAGCAATTAAAGATCTTTTATACTTCAAAGAAAATCGTCTCTTTTCCTCAAAGATATGTGCCTCTACACTTGGAAGAATTAATGTAATGATCCGATGACGCCAAATTTTTATTTTTTAAAACTCGTGCGACTCAACTTAGAATAAAACTCTAAGTTGCCTATGTACCTCGGTGAAGAGGATCAAGTCATAACGTAGTTCAGAGGGATGAGTTTTTTTTTTTTTTTTGGTCTTGACTTTTTCCTAGGACGCCTCTTTTGAGGTTTTCAGCCTAACAGACTCTTTTTTTGGCCGTACACATTTTAGACTCATGCGGGCCAGGAGTGTAGCAACGTGCAGTTTAAGCTCATGCATCAAGGAGCGTCATGACTTGCAGTTTAGGCTCGTACTTCTAGGAGCGTAGGTGACTTTCATAGGAAGTACTGCTTCAGAAATTTTTTATTGATCGAACCAACTCTGATACCATCCTTATCGACAATTTTATATGCGCCACTTGAATAGGTTTCTTTCACAACATATGGCTGATGGGTATAATTTATTCATATATTTTTATATGTTAACTATTGAAGATTTTAAATAAAACATGAATAAATATATTCGATTCTCCTATATTTTCTAACAAGTTCTGCAGAGGAAAGTTGAATTGAGGAAAGAGTATTACAAGCAAAACATGGAGGAAAAAGAGCAATGCACATGGTAAACAAGAGTGAATCAAATTTTGAAGTCACAACATGGAGTCTTGAAGTTACAACATCAACTTTTGAAGCCACAACTTCAAGACTTAAAGTTGCAATACCATCTCACATTTTCTACTAATTTTCTATAAATAGACACTCATAATGTATTGTAAAAAGTGTGTCTTACGGGAGAAAACTAATATTTGGTCTCTCTCTTTGTCTTTAGTATTTTCTACTAGTTGTCTTTCTTTTAGAAGAATAACTTTCCTTCATAAGTTCTTTGTTCTAAATTAGTTTTAATTACTTCGTAATGGAGTAACTTCTTTTTTGGGATAGTTGATGAAGCTTGATATATATATTATAATACTATCTCAGTTTAATACATTCTTGGCTTGAAACTTTCTTTTTATACTTTGTACTGAGCGGTAATAATAGTTTTAATTAATTATTATTATCACTTCTACATATTTTTATCTCTAAATTATTTTTATATTGATTTTGTAATTCTCACGAAGCAAAATTGATATATAATAACCAAAGAATAAAATAGTAGAGTGAGAATAATTTTTAGTAAACTATTATTCCAAGTTCATAATCTTGCTTGCCTCAGTTTTAATTCTCACGAAGGAATTGTTGTAGGCAAGATTATTGATTTTTTAGTAAAAATATTCTCACGAAGTTTTTACTACCTCTTAGCATAATTCAAGCAAGAAAAATATTTCGATCTAATCGTCACTGGTTTTAACTCAATTAATCACATAACCTCACGGAGTGCTATTAATTGACTACTTCTTAGTGAGCTAAATATAATTGTATTAGCAATAAGCAATTATTCCTCAGAGAAATACATGTAAAAACTGAAATTTTATTGTAATATATTATCAAGTGAATTCAACGATTCCCAACTCTTTGAAATTATAAGTCTTCCAAAAGTTATTGGTTTTTATTTAAGTAATTAACAAGATCTAAACCTCACTCACCTTTCATCAAGTTGATTCTCTCAAATAGTAGTTGAAATATTAAAAGTCTTAGCATATATAGATGTTACAATCTCTGTGGGACAATATCATAAACTATATTAGAATTTGACAAAGCACGAGCAGGAAAATCCTATACAAATTGGCCTCGTCAAATTTTTGGTGCCGCTTTCGAGGATGGCATACATCTACTTCAGATTATATATTTTGTTGCTAATTTGAGTATTACCATTAATTTTGTTTCAGTTAATATTTTCACTAGTTAAGTACTATAACTACTACTATTATATTAATATACTAATGTAACATTTTTTTATTATAATTGTATTGCAATTTTTTTTCCCGTTTCTGATCGTAAGTACTTTCCCTACCAAATTTCATCATTGTTCTTTAGCAAATTTTACTTAATACTATCAGTACTTTCTCCTATATAATAATAATAGTGTTATACTATTTTATTCTATTTATTTTTTTGTTTCTTTCTCTGTATAATTGTTATAACTACTACTCACTGTTTTTGTAACATGTACATCTATAAATATTCCAATATTGTTAGTCTTTCAACTTGAAGATTTTTCATGTTGTATCATACTACTGGAAAATGTCCTTATGATTCCAACTAATATGTACTATCGCTAATTACTTTTGTCCGTATATAATAGTCTTATAATATTATTTCTTGTCATAGTTTACTGTTGCGTCATTTTATTTTATTTATTATAAGTTTTAGTATAATATTATTATTCTCTATAGATAATAAAATTATCGTACAATTATTTTAGCTTAGCACCTACTATTTTTATCATTTTTGTAATTTTTATATACTTTTTTTTCTTGTACTTCTTTACTTAAGAATTTTAAGTAGTTTATGACCCACTCTTCTATAAAAGAGCTAGCTAATTACGATCCTGAAATTGAAAGATCTCTTCGATTGGCGCAAGAAAGAACAAACATCGTCGTCTCAAGGAGCAGCTTGTAAAGAAATGGAAAACCAGGAAGCAGAGGACATTAACCCACTAGGATCCCACCACCAGTCCATGTAGACAAGCAATTTGATGAAGTGGCGCCAAAGCCAGCAAACAGAATCCTTAGGGATTATGCTAGACAAGATCGCTTCAACTGTGAATCTAGTGTTAGAAAGCCCCCAGTGGTAGCCAACAACTTTGAAATCAGGACCGGTCTGATTCAAACAATTCAACAATCTTGTATCTTCACTGGTGATACAAGTGAAAATCCACATAGTCATTTAATTAATTTTCTGGAACTTGTGGAAACTGCTAAGTATAATGGAGTACCTCCTGAAGCTATCAAGTTAAGGCTATTTCCTTTTTCTTTAAAAGGAGATGCCAAGACTTGGTTGCGAAGTTTGCCTCAAGGGTCCATTACGACATGGGGCCAGATGACTCAGAAGTCTTTAAACGAATATTTTTCCCCTGCTAAAACAACAAAGTTAAGACAAGATATATCTAATTTCTTGCAGATTGACACTGAGTCAGTTTATCAAGCTTGGAATATATTAAAAGAAATGTTAAGAAAATGCCCACATAATGACATTCCTGAACATATGCAATTGTACATATTCAATCACGGACTAAAATCCTCTTCTAGAAATGTGATAGATGCAATTGCAGGAGGTTCTGTAATGGGAAAACCCACAGAGGAAGTATTGCAATTATTGAATGAAATTTCTGAGAACGTCATCCAATGGTCATCTACGCGTGTAATCATTAAAAAAGCTGTTGCGGTAAATCAAGTTGATGCTTTAAATACACTAACGCAGCAGATTATTTCTTTGGCACAAAAGTTTGAATCTTTTCAGGTGAATACACAACAATCAAACCACTCTGAAACTTATGACATGTGCGGAGGAAACTACCAGAACCATGAATGTCAAGCAACCAATCAAACGGATGAACAGGCTAATGTCATCGGTTACAAGTCACATCCTTTTGGCAGTCCAATGGTACAGAAGCATCCAGAATTTCAGGAGAGTAACCCAAATGGTGCAGAAAACTCTCAAAGCTTCCAAAAATAACAGGTACAAGGTCCGTCGGGATACCAGAGTCAAAATCGCGGGCAACCGAGTTACAGACATTATCAGCAAGTAGGCCCACATCAACACGTAGGGTCATACCAGCGGAGGCCCCAACAAGCTCATCCAAGTCTTGATGACCTTTTGTACAAGTATATTAAGGTCACTGATGAAAAGATAAAAAGCCAAAATTGATCCCTCAAAAATTTGGAAATTCAGTTAAGCCAATCGGCAGCTCTTGTGTCAGAAAAGATTCAGGGTCCCTTACCAAGTAATACAGAGAAAAATCCAAAGGAGTACCTTAAGGCCATCACTTTACGGTCAGGTAAGGAACTAGATGAACCTTATGCAGATAGACAAGAAAAGAACCAGACAGAACAACAGGTAAACGAGGGTAAGAATTTTGAAAAACCATCCGAACCATCAAAGGGGAAAGAAATAAAAAATAAGGAAGAAAAAATTTCCGAAAAAATGGCTGTCCCACCTATGACAATTTCTTTTCCACAAAAAATGAAACGAGAAAAGCTTGATGCTCAAATTGCAAAGTTTTTGGAAATCGTAAAACAGATTCATATTAATATTCCTTTTACTGATGCTTTGATGCAAATGCCTTCATATGCTAAATTTTTAAAAAAATTTGTCAAGTAAAAGGAAATTGGAAGAAGTTTCAATGGTAATGCTTACTGAAAAATGCAGTACTATACTTCAAAATAAGCTACCACAAAAACTTGGTGATCCTAGCAGTTTTACCATTCCATGCACTTTGGGAGGTGTATATTTTGAAAAATCACTTTGCGATTCTGGAGCTTCAATAAATTTGATGCCATTTTCTATCTTTCAAAATTTGGATCTTGGTGAAATGAAGGACATAGGCGTTTCTCTTCAGTTTTCATATCAAAGTACTAAGAAACCTAAGGGAATAATTGAAAATATGCTTGTAAGAGTAGATAAGTTTGTTTTCCCTGTAGATTTTATAGTACTTGAAATGAAAGAATATCCTGATGAACCGATAATCATGGGTAGAACATTTCTTGCTATAGGAAGAGCAATCATAGATGTTCATCAAAGGCAACTAATCTTGAGAGTTGATGAAGAAAGAGTCATTTTTTATATGCAAAAGATACTAAGATTTTGAGGAGATGAGGCATCATCTTCATGCTTTTCTATTGAAATGATTAGTGGTCTTGTAGATGAATTCAAAGATGATCAATTAATTTCAGACTCAATGAAAAGATGTTTGACCAAATCAGGCACCGCACAAGATGATGATCCCACAATTAGGAGAGAAGCTGAAATACTTGAAAAAGATTCAGAGGATAAGGAGATGCAATCAGAAGAAGTTCAGCCAAAAATTGAACTCAAAGTTCTTCCCTCTTATTTAAAATATGTTTATTTTGAGCAAGAATTATTTCCAGTAATTATTTCATCTTCCTTGACTGCAGAACAAGAAGAAAGACTAATTCAAGTCTTAAAAGCACACAAAGGAGCCTTAGGATGGACTGTAGAGGATATCAAAGGGATTAGTCCGGCAATTTGTACGCATAGAATCCTCATGGAGGATAGCTACAAGACAATAATCCAACCCCAAAGGAGATTGAATTCTGTAATGCAGGAAGTGGTGAAAAAGGAGATTGTCAAGCTTCTAGCGGCAGGTATTATTTACCCAATTTCAGATAGCCCTTGGGTAAGTCCAGTTCAGGTAGTACCAAAGAAAGGAGGTATGGCAGTTATAAAGAATGAAAATATTGAACTCATACCTACGAGGATTGTTACAGGATGGAGAGTCTGTATTAATTATAGACGTCTCAATGATGCTATCAGAAAAGATCATTTTCCTTTACCATTTATTGATCAAATGTTAGAAAGAATTGCAGGATATGGTTTTTACTGTTTTCTTGATGATTATTCAGGGTATAACCAAATACCAATTGCACCTGAAGATCAGGATAAGACAACTTTCACAGGTCCTCATGGAACATATGCATACAGGAGAATGCCATTTGGTCTGTGCAACGCCCCTGCTACATTTTAGCATTGCATATCAGCAATTTTTTCTGACATGACTGAAAAATTTCTTGAAATTTTTATGGATGATTTCACACTCTTTGGGAAAATATTTGAAGATTGTCTTTACCACTTGACTTTAGTTCTTAAGAGATGTGAAGAGACAAACTTGATTCTGAATTGGGAAAAATGTCATTTTATGGTTATAGAGGGAATTTTTTTAGGATATACAATCACTGCTAATGGAATAGAAGTTGATAAGGCTAAAATTAATCTTATTGCAGGATTACCCCCTCCCACAACTGTTAAAGGCATTAGAAGCTTTCTAGGTCATGCAGATTTTTACAGATGGTTCATAAAGAATTTTTCAAATATTTCAAAACCTCTGACTAACCTCTTGATGAAAGATATTAAGTTTGATTTTTCAGGTGATTGTATGATAGCTTTTGACACCCATAAGGAGAAAATATCAACTGCCTCTATAGTTGTGTCCCCTAATTGGAGTCAACCTTTTGAAGTTATGTGTGATTCTAGTGATACAGCAATTGGAGCTGTTTTAGGCCAAAGAAAGGATAAGATTATTCGTCCCATTTACTATGCCAGTAGAACACTGAATGAGGCTCAACTGAATTATGCCACAATAGAAAAAGAGTTACTTGCAGTAGTATTTGCATTTGATAAATTTCGTTCTTATTTGATAGGAAAAAAAGTCATTGTTTTTACTGACCATGCAACTTAAAAATACCTCTTAGCAAAAAAAGATGCTCGACCTAGGTTGTTAAGATGGATTTTACTTCTACAAGAATTTGACCTTGAGATAAAAGATAAAAAAGAAATAGAAAATCAGGTAGCTGACCATTTGTCTAGACTAGAAGACCCTCCCTTTGAGTTCACCGAGATAAAAAAGAATTTCCTGGTGAACACATTTTTTCAGTCAATTCTATTGTAACTCAACCACCCTGGTTTGTTGTGATGACCTGGTCGGTCGTCTTAAGAATTAAAGCCCCTATCCCCTAGTAACTATTTCCCCTAAGTTCATTTCTACTATTTTGGTCTGCCAGGATATTCGGTGTTGAGTTTCGGAGAATTTTGGGACACTTAGTTCCTAAATGAGAGCTTAAGTGTTGAAAAGTAGTCCATAGTCGGAACAGTGTGAAGACGACCTCGGAATGTAAATATGATGGTTCCGTTAGCTCTGATAGGTGATTTTGGGGTTGGAAGCGTGTTCGGAATGCATTTTGGAAGTCCGTAGCTCATTTAGGCTTGAAAGGCCAAAGTTTGAAATTTTGAAGTTTCTGGTTCGATAGTGAGTTTTTGATCTGAGGGTCGGAATGGAATTTCAGAAGTTGTATTAGCTCCATCATGTCATTTAGTATGTGTGTGAAAATTTTCAGGTCATTCGGATGTGTTTTGGTTAGGTTTTTGATCGAAAGCGTGTTTTGATGAGATTTGAAGTTCTTAGGATCAAATCCTTATTTAATTCGAGTTTCCGGCGTTGTTTTAGGTGGTTTAAGAATTGGTATAAGTTTGAATGATATTATAAGATGTGTCCATGGGTTTGGTTGAGGTCCCGGGGGCATCAGGTGTGTTTCGGATGCTCAACGGAGCATTTTGGAGTTTGAAAAGTTGCAGAAAATCTTCAGCAGTTGTAGGCTTCACTTTCTTCTTCGCGTTCGTGACGCTTCGCGTAGCCCTGAGTTTATTCCTCTTCACGTTTGCGTCCTCCCCTACACGTTCGCGTAGTGTAATTTGGGGAGGGACCAGTTATACCTTCGCGTTCGCGACCAGCATCCCCGCGTTGGCGATGCTTGGAATTTTCCTTCTTCACGTTCGCATTAACCTCGTCGTGTTCGCATAGTTCTACCAGGCTCTGAGGGCTGAGCCCATTTTCTTCAACGCGTTCGCATCCCATTCGTCGCGTTCGTGAAGATTCGTGATCCCATGCCTTCACGTTCGCGTTCTTCCCCTCACGATCGCGAAGGGCATTTTTGGCGACTCTTATTTTTCTTCTCCGCGTTCGCAATGCATTAAATGTCTGGACAGTATTTAATATTTCAAAAATGAGGGTTAGCCATTTTTATCAAAACACAAGCTTGGAGCTCAGATTTGGGGGAAACTTCAAGGGATTTTCTAGGGCAATGATTGGGAAGCGATTCTCTACTCTTTTATGCTTAAAACTCACTACTCTAATCATGAATTCATCATTAATTTCGGATTTTTGAATGAAAAATGAGGAAAACTTCTTAGACCAAACTATTGAGTTTTGAGTGGGTGTTTGACCTCCGATTTGGGAGATTTTTTTATATGGCTAGACTCGTGAGAGTACGAGGGATTCTGAAAATGTGAAAATTATCTGATTCCGAGACATTGGCCTGAGGGGTGTTTTGGTCATTTTACCAAATTTTGCATCTTTTCTTTGAAGTAAATAGTAGAATCAGTTGCTTGAGATGTTATTTACGATATGTAATTGAACTGAATAGATTTGGGCCATTTGGAGTCAGATACTCGTGGCAAAAGTGTGATTTCGATTTGATTTTGGAGCCGGTTCGAGGTAAGTTGTCACGACCCAATTCCCGAACGTGGTCGTGATGGCGCCTCTCGTGAAGACAAGGTCAGCCAGTCAACCCAATTCATCCTTTTAAATAATTTAATTAACACAATTATAGTATAAACATGGTTTAATAATATCCAATAGCTGAAAGTATAGGTAAAATGGGGAAATCCAACCCAACATAGCCCTAACCGGGGTATCACAAGTCATGAGCAATTAAGAAATCCTGACACACGTCTACTAAATACGAAATCAGATACAATAATTCGAATAACATAGAAATAATAAGATAAAGGAGTCACGGGGGTTGCGAACGCCAACAGCTACCTCGCAGTCTCTGAAACACCACCTGGACTGGAAGGATCAGCTTTCAGGTATAGAAATCCGCTATACCTGAATCTGCATACACGGTGCAGGGAGTAATGTGAGTACTCCGACCCAGTGAATAATAAAAATAAATAATGACTGAAAGCATGAAATCTCATAAAGGATCAAATAACGCTATCTCAAGCAATAAAATCAGTTATACAATAAAACCGTGAAGTATCGGATAAATCTTTTTTAAAACAGTTAAGACCAATAATTTCAACAAGTAAGAATAATCAGAAACCTGCCCCTCGGACTCAATATCAAATCAGAAAACCTATCCCTCGGGCTCAATATCAAACTCTCAGTACAGTATCAACCCCGCGGGCTCACTCCCAACTCACACAGTACAACATCAGCCTCTCGGGCTCACTCCCAACTCACCTGGGTACAAAATCAGCCTATCGGGCTCACTCCCAACTCACAAAGTATAATATCAGCCTCTCGGGCTCACTCCCAACTCACCTGGGTACCCGCGCTCACTGTGGGGGTGCAAACTCTGAAGGGGCTCCTACACCCCAAGCGCTATATCATCATAAGGCCTTAAAGCCTGTCACATCAACATAAGGTCTTAAAGCCTTCTCACATCACACTCGAGGCCTAAAAGCCTCCTCGCATCACTCAACATATCCTCACATATGGCCCTCGGCCTCAATCAGTCCAGAAAATAATCATAAGCCCCTTGGGCAACAGTAAAACAGTAGTTCTCAGCTCAACATCAATTCAAATATCATTTAAATCTCAAGTTGAGTAAAAATATAGCTGAGTTCATGAAATAGTATAATTCAATTGGACTGAATTCAAATAATATTTCAATTAGTGAGGAAACAGTAATGGAAATTCACAAAGGGTTTCAAATAGTCGGCACGAAGCCCAAGTATAGAAATATGCCCAAGTCATGGTGAAAAACAACAAGTCGTTATCAAATACGCGGTAAAATATCAACCGGGATGGACCAAGTCACAATTCCAATAGTAAATGACCACGCGCTCGTCATACAACGCGTGTCTCATCTCAACATAGCACTACGTTGTGCAATATAGGGTTTCAAACCCTCAGGACATCATTTAAAATCATTACTCACCTCTAGACGGCCAAAAGTCTAGCTCGCTATGCCCTTGCCTCCGGAATTGGCCTCCTCGCACGACGAATTTTCCCAAAATCACAACGAATATGTTGCATTATACTAGAGAGACAATACCCAATCGAATACAATCGAAAATTATCAAAATTCCCGAATTTAACAAAACCCGAGCCCCGGACCCATATCTCGAAACTCAAAAATTTTTACGTCATCGGGTTCCTTATCTCGCCACAAGTCTATACATATAAAAATCTCTCAAATCGAACCAAAAATGGCCCCTCAAATCCCAAATTTAGAATTTCAATCTCAAGCCCTAATTTCTTATAATTTGGCTATATTTTCATGAATTTCAAGGATGATTCTTCAATTTAACTCATAAAACTTACCTCCAATCGATCCTAGTTTAAACTCTCTTAAATCCCCGTCCAAAATCTCTCAAAATGTCCAAAATGGTGAAAGAAATGAAGTAGTTCGCGGATACATTCTGCCCAGAATTTTTCGGAAGTATTGTTCATGCGTGCAGTTACTGTTCACGTGCGCGGTTACTGTTCCCATGCGCGGTTACTGTTCACGCGCGCGGTTACTGTTCACGTTGCTAAAAAAATACAGCAGCTGCCAAAGAAATTGCAGCAGCTTTTCTTTTCACTAAAATGGCTCTAACTCCATCATACGAACTCGGAATTAGACGATTCTTGTTCCTATGAGTCACAAATAATAATACGAACGCAAACCTTCAATCAAAACTCAATTCGGAGCTCATTTGCCAAGTTCAATACCCATTTTTCTCGTTAAACAATTAACTCATGTTTCGTGTCAAAAACCCAATTGCGACTTGATAAAATTAGACCAAATTTTCCAGATCATCCTATAATTCATTATTTAAATTCTGGAAATCTCGAAATAAAATTTCGATCGCTAGAACTAAAAATGGACCTTTGGATCATTACATGCTTATGCTCAAACGGCAAAAATCTTCAAAAAACTCTTCCAAAACTTATCCGAGCCTCATGGGACCCCAACCAAACATGCCAACATAATTCATAACATTATTCAAACCTGTTACAATCATCAAAACACATCAAATAACATCAAATTACCAGAACTCATCGAATTCAAGCCTAATTTTCTAAAAACTTTCGAAATACACTTTCGATCAAAAACCCAACCAAACCACATCCGAATGATCTGAAATTTTGCACATATATCCCAAATCACCTAACAAAGCTACATCAACTCTTGGAATTTCATTCCGACTCTCGAATCAAAATCTCACCTATCAACCGGAAATCGCCAAAATACTAACTTCGCCAATTCAAGCCTAATTCTATACCGGACCTCCAAAAATACTTCCGATCACGCTCCTAAGTCACAAATCACCTAACAAAGCTATTCGAACCATAAAATTTGCATTTCGAGCCCTCTAACACATAAGTCAATATTCGGTTGACTTTTCCAACTTAAGCTTCCTTAAAAGAGACTAAGTGTCTCAAACCTTACCAAAATCATTCCGGAATGACTTCAAATTTTGCACACAAGTCACNAAGAGCTATTCCCAGACTTGGAATCCCAAATGGATATCTATAACACAGAAATTCCTTCCAACCCAAATTTATGAAATTCTTCTAAAATACTAACTTCCACAATATATGTCGAAATGCTAACAGGTTATCCAAAACCAAATCCGGACATACGCCCAAGTCCTAAATCATCATATGAACCTACTGGAACTTTCAGATTCCAATTCCGAGGTCGTTTACTCAAAATTCCAATCTTAGCCATTTTCTTCAACTTAAGTTTGCCGTAATGAAAATTTTCTTTCCAATTTGACTCCGAATTTTTCAAAATTCAACTCTGACCATACACACAAGTCAATATACCTGAAATGAAGCTGTTCATGACTTCCAACTGCTGAACGACGTGCTAGATCTCAAAACGACCGGTCGGGTCGTTACATAAGTGGCTTGTCTAACCTTGTGTGGGGGATCTTTCCCCTTAAGATATGATATTTGGCAATTGAGTGCCTTTTACGTGAGGTGACGAGCGCGTACTTGAGCTAATTATTGAAAACCCGGTTTTTTTTTACTTAAGATATGGAGACTGAGTTTCTTTCGTATTTGCTTTATTTCACTTGCAATTATAACCTGTTTTAGATTAGAAAAGCATGTTTAGTTGACTTAAATTGCCTATTTGCTTGAGTTGCCTTGACTGTACTATATGAAGCATGTTAGGCTAGTACTACCTGTTGCTTGTGTTTTTGTACTTCATTTCTGAATATCTTCTGGTTGTGGTTGCGCATTTACATTGGGACTACGGGTTAGATTCCCGGTAGATCCCCCTGCACTTTTACTTTGGGACTACGAGTTAGATTCTCGGTAGATCCTCCTGCACTTTTACATTTGGATTGCAGGTTCGACTCCCGATAGATCCCCTTGCACAATGATAACTGGACGACGGGACGGTATCCCAGGAGATCCTTCAGATATACACATATGATAGACTACGGGACGGTATCCCGGGAGATCCTTCGGATATACATATATGATGGACTACAGGACGGTATCCCAAGAGATCCGCTGGACAGTTGAGAAAAGGACTATAGGACGATATCCTGGGAGACCCTCATTGTTACCATTGGTATTGAGTTGTACACATTCCATGTTTACTCCATTCTTTGTGTATTTGTCATTTCCTTGTTTAACCTGTCTTATTTCACTACTGTATTCGTTATTACTGAATGTTTTCATACTGATAATTCATATTATATTGTTTTAACGTCAGTAGGGCCCTAACCTTCCTCGTCACTACCCGACCGAGGTTAGGCTTGGCACTTACTGAGTAACGATATGGTGTACTCATGCCTCTTCTGCGCATATTTTTTTTCATGTGCAGATCCAGGTACTTCTTCTTAGGCCTATCATTGTCACGACCCAAACCCCGCTCCGGACGTGATGGCGCCTCTCGTGAAGACAAGGCCAGCCAGACCATTTCAGAACACCACTTAAGGCAGTTAATCAGTTATATAACAGTTCGAATATGAATTAATGATGCTAATCAATGTAAATACAACCGAGGGGTCACAAGTCACGAGCATCTAGAGAAGTCTAAATACAACTACAGGGCCAATAATATACAGAATAAAATTTAGAACCAAAGGAAATAATTCGATGCCGCAAACGCTGGCGGTCACTCTGCTCAGCTACAATAGCAATACCTTCAACCAGCTCAAAACCCGCTACCGGGTGAATAATACTTGCATCTGCACGCGAGATGCGGAGAGTAAAGTGAGTACTCCAACTCATTGAGTAATAAAAGTAAATAATAACTCAGCAGCCTAAAATCACGTAAAGCAACCAACATGCTATACAGAAGCCACGTACGCTTTCTGAGAAAACAGTGAGATCAGTGAAATCTTTAGAAATGTTTCGGCTCAGTTCAAATCTCTTTCGAAAATGGTCTTTTCAATAATTACGAAAATGATTTCAAAATAGTTAGTGCTGATTAGCATAGAAAATCCGCCCCTCGGGCACAAATACCACAGTATAACAGGTAAGAAGGCAAGAAGTATGCAAAATGAGCACAAAAAAGCTCGCCCCTCGGGCAATATCTCAACCTTCTCGGCCCTTCGGGCTCACACTCCACAACCCTCTTGGCCCCTCGGACTCTCTCTCTCTCAAATCACTCTCAGAAATAGTATCACATAATAACCGCTGCGAGTCGCAGCCCGATCCACATATCTTTGCGGCGTGCAGCCCGATCCATAGCTCGCTGCAGCATGCAGCCCGATCCATATGGGTACCCGCGCTCACTGTGGGGGTGCAGACTCCGGAGGGTCTCCTACAGCCCAAGACCTATATATCACTGCGGCGAGCAGTCCGATCCATATAATATACTACTGCGGCGTGCAGTCCGATCCATATAATATACTACTGTGACGTACAGTCCGATCCATATAATATACTACTGCGGCATGCAGTCCGATCCATATATAATCATCACATCCAGGCCCTAGGCCTCACATCCCTCCATGTATCCTCACATCCGGCCCTCGGCCGCACTCAGTCAGAATATCATCACAAGCCCCTCGCGCACTAGTAAAATAGTATTCCTCAGCCCAAATTATCATTTAAATTTACATTTAAGACTCAATATGAGTGAAAGTGGCTAAGTTGTAAAGTAGTGGAGAAATAGTATGACTGAGTTCAAGTAATAAGTCAAAACAGTGAGGAAGATAGTGAAAATAATCCCCGAAGGGTTCAAATAGTTGGCACGAAGGCCAAATACGGCAATCAGCCCAAACAACAGTGATAACAAATAAATACTAGTCAAATACGCGGTAAATTAATCAATCGGGACGGACCAAGTCACAATCCCCAGCGGTTCTCTACCCCACGCCCACTATCCGGCGTGCAAGTCACCTCAATATAGCACTACGATTTGCAATCGGGGTTTCAAACCCTCAGGATATCATTTACAATCATTACTCACCTCGAACCAATGAAATCTCTAGCTCTCGATGCCTTTTCCCCTCAAATCGGCCTCCACGCACATCGAATCTAACCAAAATCAGAGCGAATACATCACAATATGCCAAGGGAACAATACCCAATCGAAAATAATTGAAATATAGCAAAAATCTTGAAACTAGCAAAACCCGAGCCTCGGGCCCACTTCTTAAAAAATTACAAAATTCACATCACCGGATTCCTCATCTCGCCACGAGTCCATACATATCAAATTTATCAAAATCCGAGCTCAAATGCTCCCTCAAATCCCAATTTAAATCTCAAAATCTCAAGCCCTAGGTCATCAAATTTTAGGCTTAATTCTATGAATTCCTAGGTGGATTTCACAATAAAAATGAGTTTTAAGCTAAAAATTTTACCTCCAATCGATTCCCCTCGAATCCCTCTTTAATCTCCACCAAACAGCTCTCAAAATGATCAACCATGGGGGGAAAATGGCTAAAAATCGCAGATGAAATATTTATAAACTTTCTGCCCAGGTCTGACCCCTCCTTCTTCGCGAACGCGAGGGCTATCCCGCGTGCGCGATGCTCAAATTTTCCATCTGCCAAAATGCCCTTCGCGAACGCGTCCCACACCACGCGAACGCGAAGCTTTATTCCTCATACATACGCGAACGCGACACATATGATGCAAACGCGAAGACCAAAAACCCTGAACCTCAATTCCTTATACGCGTTCGCGGCTACTGCCTCGCGAACGCGATGCACACCCAGCTACCCCTCCGCGAACGCGAACCCACACGTCGCGAACGCGAAGAGTAATTCACCTGCCTCCCAATTCCCTTCTTCGCGAACGCGACACACCTACGTGATCGCGAAGGTATAAAACCTGCAACACCTGATCTAAAATTTCTGCAATATTTTCCAAGTTCCAAACTTCCCGTTAGCCATCCGGAATCACCGCGACGCCCCCGGGACCTCAACCAAAAAAACCAACATATCTTAAAACATCATCCAAATTTGTTCCAATCGTCAAAACACCACGATTATCATTAAAATCCTCAAATTACATCAAATCAAATCCTAAGTTCTTCAAATTCTTCCGAAACACGCACTCGATCAAAATCCCAACCAAACGACGTCTGAATGACCTGAAATTTTGCACACATATCCAAAAATCACCTAACGAAACTACAGCAACTCTCAAAATTCCATTCCGACCCTCAGATCAAAATCTCACCCATCAATCGGAATTCGCCAAAATACTAACTTCTTCAATTCAAGCCTAATTCTACACTGGACCTCCAAAATCACTTCCGATCACAATTCTAAGTCACAAATCACCTCCCGAAGCTAACCAAATCACCTAAAATCACATCCGAGCCTTCTAACTCATAAGTCAACATCTGGTTGACTTTTCCAACTTAAGCCTTCTTAAAATAGACTAAGTGTCTCATTTCCTACCAAGACCAATCCAAATACTCTATTACACACCAAGTACTGATAATGAAACATGAAGAAGCATAAGAATGGGGGAAACGGAGTGGTAACTCATGAGACGATGGGTCGGGTCGTCACATCCTCCCCAACTTAAACAAACGCTTGTCCTCGAGCGTACCCAGAGCTGTTCAAGAAACCAACCATTAGCTGAATAAATTTACCATGCATATACCCGGGGTGATCCCACTTCATAGACATCATCGGTCCGATAACACAACATAGCTGAAATTAACCAATCCAGTCTAGCCCATAAATCATAGAACTACCCTTTCACTTCTGAAACCATCAATACGACTGAAACCTCACACCTATACTTGAATAGTCCCGAACCAGCTGTAATAATCCACACCTGCAACTTCGGGTGATATCATATGATATACCACATAATCCAAGCACTTGAAACGATAACTGTTATTCACAGCAGTTGCCACAATAACCAAATACTGATAGAAAACCTCTTATTAGCTAAAGTCTTTTTCCATCACTTTCATATACTGCCAATGATAAATGAAACACGCAATAAACTGTAACCATTTCTCAGATCAACCATTCATGAAGCCACTTCCCTTTTGACTAATACCACAGCAAATTTTCGAGCCGAACCTCGACATTATCCTTCCAACAAGCTGAAAGTCGAATCTGTTCGTATTCACTAGGGATTCCCACGATCACCTCGAATACAACACACTACTCTGGTGATATGACACCTCAACACAGGCCTAAGCCACTACTTGCATAATACCCGCACCAATAAGAAATGGTCTTATCATACTCAGATCATGAAAATGACTCAGACGAAGGAGATGTACCTCAAGCTCATCAGTACTATTACAACATAAGGCTGAGACCTCGTCTCACATCATAGAATAGAACACCTGAATCTACCCCGAAAGGTCATATCTCCACGTAGCCTCGCTACAAATGCGCGATCCTATCCAAACACTGTTACACATGATGCACCTCAAGTCACTTTGCTCAAAATCGACAGCCACGCACAATTTGATGTCTGAAACCAAAGCAATTCATTACACCCACGGTGAAACAAATAACATATGACACGCAACCTGATAGGTCATAACCAACACTCCATTTACCAAGCAACATTCAATTACTCTTCCCACTCGACTTTCTCTATGAATCCCCAATAGAACCGCACCACATGTGCCCATAATAAACAAATCATAACATCTCACAACATAGAATAGCAACTAAAGCTGAATACGTAGCCACATCAGCCGGCCAACAAACTCATAACCAAGGAGACTAAAGCTGTTCCTTCCACTACTACAACTCCTATCGGAGTTGTACGGTACGGTGCTCGGCACCAGATAAATACCGAAATCCACAATCTCGTCCGACAACATGCCCGGCCATAAGAAATGCATCCGAAAAGGTCCCTCAATACCAGAACTGAATCAATGGCAGAAACCTCTGCACTGACATCCGCCACGAAGGCCCAATTAAGAAAAGCAATCCTTCCCAATCGTCCACTGGTCTTTGGAATACAAACCACTCTGCTAGAACATAATCCGATGCACCTTGCCACGCAACCTGTGGCATTTTTCGGCATAGCCCTTAGCACAATAGTCTAGAATAACCTAACACTGAGACAACCAGTCTACACCCCAATATCATATCTAAAATCTAATATACCAAGCAAGGACAGATCCACTCGGGCCTCCAAATCCCAATAGCCGCTAACGGTACCAATACACATGATCCACAACCACTACATAGTCTGTACCTGAGAACTCCCAGTCTCCAACTCCATAAAGCACACGAATCACTGTACCTGATCCCAAATTTCGCAGTATGAATACATATTACACCTTAAGTACCCAATCATTCCACGAAAGATATTCTAAAATTCCCTTGTGCCATCAAACACACTCGGTTATCAGCAGTCGATCTAGCAAGAAAGCACCGCAATACTAACGTAGTATCATCAGACTAATCACATTACCCTTTTTCCAAGACATTTACTTTCGTCAAATCACTTTCGATTAGCGGTACCATTTCCTTGATTACCTGAGGCTACCCGTTGGCTGAGAATTTTATGAACTTTTTTTCATAACTAAATTGTAATTCATCTAGCCCAGAACTTCCACTAATCCCATTTGGAGGAAAAATCATTACATATCCCATGCTTCGCATGCCCATAGAAAATATATACATCTCCAAACCACGGTAAAACCCAACAAAAACTCTCTCCCAATTTCATTTGCACAAGTTAAACTGCCAGGACTGAACCCTTCTATCCAAACCAAGCTAAGCAGGCGGTCAGAACTCAAGAGGTTTGCTGCAAAATACCTGCAGGGGCTCATTACCTCGAACAATACAATGAAATTAATCATATCCTTACCATACCTATTCGGTCTACTATCAAGCTATTCCATCTATCTAATTTCCTTCTGATTCATCATCAGCTTGATATTCCATCTTGTTGTAGCACCACAATTCCTCAAACCAGGCTCACTACATGAGATCCAAGTACAAGACCACACTGTCTAGGACCCATAAGCCACTGAATACTCTCTCAAATGTTCCCAAAAATACCGCATTTCAGAATACTTTACTCTAAAGAACTTCCTGCGAATCTAAATTCGTTACATTTACTTTCCAGATACTAATACATAGGGTCCTATAATTACCATAAGAATGCCACAGGTCTTGGCATTTCCCGATGAAAACACAATCTCTAGCCACATATACCACCTTAAGACACCTGATTACCACATGTAGAATCTTGAACACATTAGAACCATTCTCGAAAGTCATTCACCCTTATTCAAATTGCAAATTACCTGACCCAACGAATAGAGTCACCCGTGCCTTATTGGCACTCCGATAACGCAAAAATGAGACCCTTATCCCAATACAAACAAACATCTTCCTGCTCCATGCACCGAGCATTCTTACCAGCAACAGCTTAAGTCATCCTCTGATCTTACACATTTACGAGGCACCATATAACTTTTGTCAAAATTTTGCTTCACTCGTTCCATCCTCGGCTCAATTTTCGCAACCAGATCTGATTCGCCAGCATGCCTCGAACTGGAACCAACATAGCACATGACCGTGCAATTAGTTAATCAATAACAGACTCCCCAACTTGGCTCAAAGATATATATCAAGACACACTCAACAACTCATAACACTTTTACTCCAATGATGCCACAATACCATAGTAAGATTAAACTCAAATCATTTACAAGCTTGGGAAAGCACAAATCATCTAGTACTGTAATCCTCTGCAAATATCGCATTTATCCCCACATCAGCCGAGTCCACTCTCTTAAGCGACCCGAATTTTCAAATTTCAACACGTACCCTTCAATTACACATGAGATCTTCTAACATACATATAAGGGTAATACCACTTAAGAACACTCCGCAGGAGATAACCCACCTGCTTTGCCTCAATTTAGTATTTCAGCACACCTTCCAACGTCATACACATTACACAGTCATTTAGTCTTCCTGGGTCTGAACTCATACCGTCACATGAAATGCACTACACTCTTCAACTAGGAAACACGAAAATATTCCTCACGCGCCCGTAACTCGGGCTACACATCAAATCATAATAGAAATCGAACACTTAACAGTTCATCTATTATCCAGCAGACTTCTTCGTCACTACCAAGTCATATAGATACATCTAGCAGTACTAACATACTCATCACATGAATACCAAACCGCCATTCCAGCTAATAGGGTCAATACCAAACATATAAGTTCAAAACACTTGCTCACACCATCAGCACCTCGGTGCTCAAGCTATAGGCAAAGATCCGGCCTCAAGTCCTCCAAACTAGCCCAACATCAAACTCACGGAGATTACATCTCGCCCCTTGGTCGGGGAAGCACAAGTCATCAAGGCACATCTAATACTAAGTGCTAATGTGCGCATACAAATGCGTGGAAGAAATTTCAAGAGTTTCTTTTCAAGCTGAATCAAGGACGCACGATAAGAGTTCAAGAATGTGAAGTTTTCCTAAAGGTTCTGCAGCCTCTCGAGGATAAATACAGACGTCTCCGTACCGATCCGCGATACTCTACTAAACCTGCTCATGACTCGTGAGACCTAGTAACCTAGGCTCTGATACCAACTTGTCACGACCCAAACCCCGCTCCGGTCGTGATGGCGCCTCTCGTGAAGACAAGGCTAGCCAGACCATTTCAGAACACCACTTAAGGCAATTAATCAGTTATATAATAGTTCGAATATCAATAAATGATACTAATCAATATACATACAACCCAATATAGCCCGACCGGGGTGTCACAAGTCACGAGCATCTAGAGAAGTATAAATACAACTACAGGACCAATAATATACAGAATAAAATTTAGAACCAAAGGAAATAATCCGGTGCCGCGAATGCTGGCGGTCACTCTGCTCAGCTACAATAGCAATACCTTCAACCAGCTCAAAAGCCGCTACCGGGTGAACAATACCTGCATCTGCACGCGAGGTGCAGGGAGTAAATTGAGTACTCTAACTCATTGAGTAATAAAAGTAAATAATAACTGAGCAGCCTGATATCACATAAAGCAACCAACATGCTATACAGAAGCTGGGTACGCTTTCTGAGAAAATAGTGAAATCAGTGAAATCTTTAGAAATGTTTCGGCTTAGTTCAAATCTCTTTCGAAAATGGTCTTTTCAATAATTACGAAAACGGCTTCAAAATAGTTAGTGCTGATTAGCACAGAAAATCTGCCCCTCGGGCACAAACACCACAGTATAACAAGTAAGAAGGCAAGAAGTATGCAAAATGAGCACATAAAAGCTCGCCCCTCGGGCAATGTCTCAAACTGAGCCAACCCCTCGGGCTTACTCTCCACAACCGTCTCGGCCCCTCGGGCTCTCTCTCTCTCTTAAATCACTCTCAGAAACAGTATCACATAATAATCGCTGCGGCGCACAATCCGATCCACATATCGTTACGGCGTGCAGCCCGATCCATAGCTCGTTGCGGCGTGCAGCCCGATCCATATGGGTACCCGCGCTCACTGTGAGGGTGCAGACTCCGGAGGGGCTCCTACAGCCCAAGCACTATATATTACTGCGGCATGCAGTCCGATCCTGCGCAGTCCGGTCCATATAATATACTACTGTAGCGTGCAGTCCGATCCATATAATATACTACTACGGCGTGCAGTCCGATCCATATAATATACTACTACGGCGTGCAGTCCGATCCATATATAATCCTCACATCTAGGCCCTAGGCCTCACATCCCTCTGTGTATCCTCACATCCGGCCATCGGCCGCACTAAGTCAGAATATCATCACAAGCCCCTCAAGCACCAGTAAAATAGTAGTCCTCAGCCCAAATTATCATTTAAATTATCATTTAAGACTCAATATGAGTGAAAGTGGCTGAGTTGTAAAGTAGTGGAGAAATCGTATGACTGAGTTCAAGTAATAAGTCAAAACAGTGAGGAAGCCAATGAAAATAATCCCCGAAGCGTTCAAATAGTTGGCACGAAGCCCAAATACGGCAATCAGCCCAAACAACAGTGATAACAAATAAATTCCAGTCAAATACGCGGTAAATTAATCAATCGGGACGGACCAAGTTACAATCCCCAGCGGTTCTCTACCCCACGCCCACTATCCGACGTGCAAGTCACCTCAATATAGCACTACGATGTGCAATCCGGGGTTTCAAACCCCCAGGATATCATTTACAATCATTACTCACCTCGAACCAGTGAAATCTCTAGCTCTTGACGCCTTTGCCCCTCAAATCGGCCTCCACGCACGTCGAATCTAACCAAAATCAGAGGGAATACATCACAATATGCCAAGGGACAATCAAAAATAATTGAAATATAGCAAAAATCTCGAAACTAGCAAAACCCGAGCCCCGGGCCCACTTCTCAAAAAATTATAAAATCCACATCACCGGATTCCTCGCCTCGCCACGAGTCCGTACATATCAAATTTATCAAAATCCGAACTCAAATGCTCCCTCAAATCCCAAATTTAAATCTCAAAATCCCAAGCCCTAGTTCATCAAATTTTAGGCTTAATTCCATGAATTCCTAGGTGGATTTCACAATAAAAATGATTTTAAGCTAAAATTATTACCTCCAATCGATTCCCCTCGAATCCCTCTTTAATCTCCACCAAGAAGCTCTCAAAATGATCAACCATGGGGGGAAAACGGCTAAACATCGCGGATGAAATGTTTATAAAATTTCTGCCCAGGTCTGCCCCTCCTTCTTCGCGAACGCGAGGGCCATCGCGCGCGATGCTCAAATTTTTCCATCTGCCAAAATGCCCTTCGCGAACGCGTCCCACACCACGTGAACGCGAAGCTTTATTCCTCATACATACGCGAACACGACACACGTGATGCGAACGCAAAGACCAAAAACCCTTAACCTCAATTCCTTATACGCGTTCGCGGCTACTGCCTCGCGAACGCGATGCACACCCAGCTACCCCACCGTGAATGCGAACCCACACATCGCGAACGCGAAGAGTAATTCACCTGCCTCCCAATTCCCTTCTTCGCGAATGCGACACACCTACACGATCGCGAAGGTATAAAACCTGCAACACCTGATCTGAAATTTCTGCAATATTTTCCAAGTTCCAAACTTCCCGTTAGCCATCCAGAATCACCGCGACGCCCCCAGGACCTAAATCAAAAACACCAACATATCTTAAAACATCATCCAAACTTGTTTCAATCATCAAAATACCACGATTAACACTAAAACCCTCAAATTACATCAATGCAAATCCTAAGTTCTTCAAATTCTTCCGAAACACGCACTCGATCAAAAGCCCATCCAAACGACGTCCGAATGACCCAAAATTTTGCACACATATCCAAAATCACCTAAAAAAACTATAAAAACTCTCAAAATTCCATTCCAACCCTCGGATCAAAATCTCACCCATCAACCGGAATTCGCCAAATACTAACTTCGCCAATTCAAGCCTAATTCTACACTGGACCTCCAAAATCACTTCCGATCTCACTCCAAAGTCACAAATCACCTCCCAAAGCTAATCAAATCACCGAAAATTACATCTGAGCCTTCTAACTCATAAGTCAACTTCCGGTTGACTTTTCCAACTTAAGCCTTGTTAAAAGAGACTAAGTGTCTCATTTCCTACGAAGACCAATCCAAATCAAATATTACACACCAAGTACTAATAATGAAACATGAAGAAGCATAATAATGGGGGAAACGGAGCGGTAACTCATGAGACGACGGGTCGGGTCATCACAATCATCCTTGAGAGAGGCGACTATTTAGAGATTTCGAGGTATACTTGCCGCGTCCGCAGGCCGAGGAATCCCTTTTCATTCCTACTTTTAGTATTTTAGCCCTTCTGTACCTTCTGATCTTGATAGACAAATTCCGGAGTTAGATCTATGTTGTATTTCTGTCTTAGCTTGTGATTCGCGGATTTTCGGGTATTAGGGTGATATTGTAGACTTTCGCATTATTGAGTTGTATATGCCGAGCGGCATTTATATACAGTTTTTCTTTTAGTTGTTCAGTTTTAATTAATTATTACGCAAGTTATGTTATTTTTTGCATTGTTAGGCTTACCTAGTTATAGGGACTAGGTGCCATCACGACATGTTCACAGAGGGCGAACTGAGGTCATGACATTCGCAGATACTGCTATCTACTTGGTTGGAAGATGGACACCCCAAGATCTCTCTTACCAGCAGAGAAAAAAGCTTATTTCTGATGCTAAATATTATTTGTGGAATGAACCTTACTTGTTCAAAATTTGTGCAGATAATATCATCAGGAGGTGTGTACCTGAATAAGAGGTGACCAAAATTTTGTATCACTATCATGATGGAGCAATTGACACGCTTGACATCTTTTGGCATGATCCATGCAATCCTTCACCATTGTCTCCCAGTAGTAGCCCATCCTCTTGATGCAAAAATAGAGCTTGGGACCGGATTGGTGTGCTCCACATGAGCCAGAGTGTGCTTCTTCCATCGCTTGGAGAGATTCTTCTTTGTCAAGACATCGCAAGAATAGTCCTTCAAAAGAGCGGCAAAATAATGTCCCTTTATAGAAGATGAATTGTGGTGCTCTTCGTTTGATGTATGTTCTTTGTCGCGAATCTTCATGTAACTTTCCATGTTCAACGTACTCTATCATTGTTTGCCTCCAATCTTATTCTTCAATCACTCGAACAGACGTATGATGGCTTTCGTTGATTTGAAGATTTAGAAGTCTAGTAATAACCCATCAATGACACACATATACCTTTGTTGACTAATTCTCTACAAGTGCCATCGTCGTGGCCAAGTTAACCAAAGCACCAACCTTGTGATTTTCTTCTCTTGGGACATGGTTTAAGAACACTCGGTCGAATTTTTCAAGTAAACCAGAAGTGTATTCATGGTATGACAATAGATCTTCCTTCTTCACCTCGTACCTCCCCAAAAGTTGGTTGATGATCAGCTTAGAGTTGTTGTAGATCTCCAACTGTAGAATCTTCATTTCTAATGTCGTTTCGAGACCGACGATCAAAGCTTGGTACTCTGTAGCATTGTTGGATCATGTTCACCTAAAATAAAGGAGAATGGTAAGACTTGTCTTTCTGGATAGATTAACATAACACCTGCCACCGCACCATTACGACGTGCAGATCCATCAAAGAATATTGTCCATGGTGACAATTCTTTGATGAACAAAACGTCTTCATCTAGAAACTCATCTGAAAGCTCCCATTCTGCCGGAAGAGGGTGATCAGCCAGAAAATTGGCTAATGCTTGTCCTTTCACAGCTTTTTAAGGTGTATATATGATGTCATATTGGTTAAACAATATAGACCATCTTGCTAGGCGTCCAGAAAGAACAGGTCGAGTCATCACAAACTTTATGGGATCTGCTCGAGAGATGAGTTTGATGGTGTATGCTTCAAAATAATTACTTAGCTTATTTATTGCATAAAGTAACGCTAAGCATATTTTCTCAACAGGCATATAGTTCAACTCAGCTCCTATCAGAGTGTGACTAAGGTAGTACAAGGATTGTTCCTTTCCTTCCTCATTCTCTTGAGCAAGTAGTGCTCCAAGTTAATGTTCTTGTGCTGCGATGTAGAGTATAAATGGCTTCCCAAGCATTGGCGCCCCTAACACGGGTGGATTCAGCAATTACGTTTTGATGCTTTCAAAAGTATTTTGACATGTCTGATCCCAATGAAAAGGGATATCCTTCCTAAATAGATGATTGAATGGTTAACACTGTCCGCCTAGATTAGAGATGAACCTCCAGATGAATGCTAAGTTTCCTTGGAGACTTCGAAGCTCCCTCAAGTTCTTTGGCTTGGGCATTTTCTGAATGGCGTCAATCTTTGCAGAATCAACATCAATTACACGATGACGCGCAATGAAGCTGAGAAACTTTCCTGAGGTAACTCCAAATGCACACTTGAGTGGATTCATCTTCAGTTCGACTTTTCTTAACCTTGCAAAAACAATTCGAAGGTCTTCAAGGTGGTAACGCCTACTCTTCGTCTTCACCACTAAGTCATCGACGTAGCATTCAACCCTCTTATGAAGCATGTCGTCAAAGATGTTTTGCATCGCCCGTTGGTAGGTTGCACCAGCATTCTTCAGACCGAAAGGCATCACTTTTTAGCAATATATCCCTTTTGAAGTTTGGAAAGCAGTCTTCATCTTTTGGAGACATTCTGATTTGATTGTATCCGGAAGACCCATCCATGAATGACATAGATTCATGCCCTGTTGTAGCATCAACCATGAGTTCAATAATAGGTAGCGGGAAGTCATCTTTTGGACATGCCTTGTTTAGGTCTCGAAAGTCAAACCAAATACGTATTTGACCATTTTTCTTCTTGATAGGTACAATATTCGATATCCATGATAGGTACTTCACCTCTCGAATAAATCCCGCCTCGATGAGCTTGTTGACTTCGACTTCAACTTGTGATACAAGCTCGGGTCGAAACATGTGTTGTGACTGCTTCACAGGGTGTGCTCCACTTTTGATCCCTAAATGATGAACAGCTAACTTAGGAATAAGACCAGGCATTTCTCTATACGACCAAGCGAAGACATCTTTGTACTCGGTCAACAACTTGGAATATTCCTCCTTCTCTTGAGGTGTAAGTAGTGCACTAATGAAGGTGAGGCATGGATCTTTCGGAGTACCTAAATTGAGTTCCTTAAGCTCATCCACAGTTGATTGCCTTCCATATTCTAGTTGAGGGGGAGTCTCGTGTACTCCATCATCGACGTTAAGGCATGGGCTATCTTCCACAGTTATGTGATAGGATGTTTCCACAAAGTCTGACTTTTCTCTTTGACTTCCTTGGATGGTCGGCATGGCTTCTTTCTCTTTCTTTGCTTCTTTATGAGGCTAGCAAGTGTAAACAATTGTTCTCTTTTGCACCTTCAGCGGACCATTTGTGGATATCGACAAAATAGACTTCCTCTTCATACGTAATGGGAAAGCACTACATATTTCTTTGTTAGCGACAACTTCAAAATGATCCTGTTCCTCATGGACTTGCTCCTTGTATTTTGACAGTATCTTTCTAGATGGAGACTTCCTTGGAGTCCGAAACCTAAATAATGGTATTTTGGACAAAAAATACCATTATACAGTTAAAAAGAAGTTACATTTCTAACTAAAACGCATTATCATACTGCGTTTTAGATTAACAGAAAGTTAGCTGTTAATGTAAAACGTAGTATAATACTGCATTTTAATTAATAATTTGTTTTTTTATATGAAATGCAGTATAATACTACGTTTTCATAAAATGTAGTATTATACTGTATTTTCCTATTAAATTATAAACTCGTATTCTTCCCCACGACAGAAACCAGTTGGTTTCAAATTAAAAAATCCTCCCACCTTCCAGCAGCGGTCCCCCTTCCTTTTAAAAAAAAATTCGATTGGGCCCCACCCGTCTCACAAAAAGTGTAGAGTGTAGGTTCCGCATACAACCCAAACCTTCGATTGTTGTAGATTCCTTGTTGCTGACTCAAAATTTCAAATTTCCGACATTTCTAAAAACATAAATCCAGGTATTCCGATTTAGTTTATGTCGAAACTCATATAATTATGCATATTTATTTTCTTGAATGTGTTTCCACATTGATTTGTTTTATGTTTGCTTAACTTTGTATGTTATTTTTACCCAGATTAAATTATTAATGTTTAAAAAAAGTGTTAAAAGTTGAGAAATAATTTTTATTGTTATAATTTTTTTTTTACTGTTTTATATGTAATTTTATGAATGTTATGTTCATATGTTTGTTGTTTTTATTTAGTTTAGATGATTTAATTTCTTAAAGAATAGTGGCATTTTAGCGTAGTAAAATATAGAGCCTTATAGCGTATTAAAATATAGAGTCTTTTAGCGTAAAATCTCTGTAGTTTAAGTATCTACTAACTATAAACTCTATCCAATTACACTTACAGAACTAACAAATTAATATATGTTGTCAAATTAAATATCGAGCGTGAAACCCATAGTTATATCCATGTCCAACTATAAATTAATTATTTAAATTATAAAACTAACAAAATTTGAAAAATATTAAAATTGACACACATATGAATTCAGGATAGCTTGGTGCTACTGGGCCTCAAATATCGAGCCTGGAACCTATATTTATATACTTTGTCCTATTAAATAATTAATATTAATTATTATAACACAAACAAAATTCTAAAAATATTGAAATTGACACACATAATAATTCAGGATAACCTGGTGCTACTGGCCTCAAATATCGAGCCTGGAACCCATAATTATATACTTTGTCCTATTAAATAATATTATTAATTATTATAACCCAAAATACAATTAATATTATTTAATTAACAGTAGACGTCATGGACTTTCCGCATGTACATCCTGGACCAGCCTCAGATCAGATATTAGTGTTACAGGGCGACCATAGGTCCGCCTACGTATGGGAGGGACATCTATTGGATCAGACTCTCCGCGCCAGGAGACCAGACGAATTGTGGGATTTTTTGAGGCATAGAGATTTCCATCCCCACATAGTCCATCACCTGCGTGCTACGGGCTTCCTTAGGATTTTTGAGATTGGGCGATTGCAGCTCGACTAGTCTCTCATCGTGGCGTTGATAGAGCGGTGGCGACCGGAGACGCACACTTTTCACCTACCCACTAGAGAGGCCACCATCACGCTTCAGGATGTTCAGGTTTTATATAGGTTGTATGTTAATGGACTAGCCGTTGCACTGTCCCAGTATATGAGAGCTATGACGCGTCCCCAGTATTTGGATTTGCTGGGGAAGTATACTGGTTTTAGGCCACAGGGTGAGGCTGCAACTAGAGGGAGCAGTCATATTTCTATGACAGCTATCAGACAGCATATGGAGGTATTTCACCGGCGAGATAGAGGAACTCCATATTCAGTGGTACACGAGGTTGGCGTTATTCCTTCTTTTTGGGGGTGTCTCATTCCCGAACACTTCGGGAAATCTAGTCAGTCAGCGCTTTCTACATCATCTTCAATAGCTAGATAAGTTACTCCAGTACAGCTGGGGTGTTGCTTTTCTCGCTTACCTGTACAGGAGTATGTGTCGGGCTAGCATGAGCACCCAGGTCGACATATGTGGTTTTCTGCTGCTTTTACAGGTGACAACATATTTGAATACTCTGTTCATTACTTCGAATTCTATATAGTCAAAATGACTCTTAAATTTTATGTCAAACTTTTATGTTAGGTTTGGGCCTGGGAGCGGGTCCTGCCGTTGCAGCCACCTCTACTACCATTAGAGCCGAATATAGCACCTTTGTTTCTCCCTCTAGATAGGAGGTGGGTTCTCCGGCGTGGGAACTACCAAGGCATTGATGCTCATCATAATCTCCCCCTTGTCGGGGATGTGTTGGATATGCTAGAAGCCGCACAGTTAAATATGTACCTAAATTTTACTTGTTATAAATTCACTTGTGTTGCGCATACTCACTTTTATGTTATTATTTGATAGTTTATCTGGATGCCATACAACGACGAGTTATTCGGTGATCTGCCCGATTATTGCTCGATCGACCGACTGCTTTGTAGCACTTCCGTTCTGCTGATGTGACTCGATGTTATGGAGCATCATGCCATAGAGCGGGTACTTCGTCAGTTTGACCGTCCCTAGACTATACTGAGGGAGCCTACATGGGTGACTACACATTATCTGCAGGAAGCTCGTTTGAGGGTGGACGACGCATTTGTAGGATGACTAGAGGTGCGGGTCCATATTTGGGAGATGCGAGAGGACCTGATTCTGCTACCACCTTCACAGATTCAGCATGTGACTATAAAGCTCTATACATCATGGTACCGCCTTCATACCAGAATGATGATCGGGAACCCCGTTCATACACCTGGCGGTCGGTGCAGACCATACGTAGGGAGGCACGAGGAACTGGTATGTTTTTATTGGAACCCATATTTATAAATGTGATATAGCGTTATGTAATTAATATTTTAAATGTTGTGCAGGCTATTGGGCATCACATGATCTACCAGTTGGGACAGGAGATACATCAACATGTCAACAATCCTGAAGTCGTTGAGTATAGCCGACGGGTGGTAGAGCTGGCTCTCCGGATAGGTTAGATCACGAGGTTGAGTATGCGGCGCCAGAGCAGCACCATCGGGGTAGGCCTATCCTACAAGGCAGGGGTCGGGCATGAGCCAGGGCTGTCCTACGAGGCTGGGGTGCCCCACGAGGTCGTGGGGGACGGCGAGGAGGTGGTCCCCAGCAAGAGGGCATTGAGGCACCTGTCGACCCACTTGTTGAGTCACTGGATGAGGATCTTGGAGATGATCAGCCGGGTTATTTCCCTCAGCTAGATTAGCCTTCCAGCAGCATGCCGTCATACAGCCTTCAGCTGGACCTGCCAGCATCGCAGGTCACCCCGTCATATCCATTATTGATCACGAGTACATTCGACAGAGATGTAGACCAGTTCTTTTCAGGCTCATCTACCGCAGCTGAGGATTGGCTGACCCAAGACGTGGATGGCAAGCACAGGTTGAGTTTTGCCTCATCCCCAAGGGTTGATGCGGATCTATCACAGGCGCATGTATGTTTGTATTACTGTAAAATTTCAATTTGTTTTCTTTTCCTTAATGATTTACCATAAATTAATTTTTAATTTTCTTATTAGGGCTTCGTCCCAGCCCATCACGGAGGCCACTACATGCGACGATGAGGACACCATATATGCTTATACTTAAGAGGCCGACGAGACCATGGTGAGAAAATGTTTTTGACTTAACACGTACATTACTAATATATATTTTCATATGCTAAGCTTAGTAATTATTTTTTAGGTTGCTGACAACCCGGCGGCCCCTTCTACTGATCCTTCCAGCTGTACTGTCGATGTTGTTACGCATCCTTACCTAAAGAGGCAACTTGGTGATGATGATCCTGATAGTGTACCCGGGCGACAGAGGATGCGACTCAGGCCAGCGGCTGCACTGAAGCACACATGTTGCGGGACTCATTGATTTATTTTTGTTTGTATTTTGTGTAAATACTACATTATGTAAATAATGTCAAGAATTGTATTTTAACAACAATATTATTTTAATAGAATTTGAACAGTAATTTTATTTTAACAGTACAACACAACACAAACATAGCAAACCTAACATAATATAAATTCAGTACAACTAATGAAAACACATGACAAGGGAAACATAAAGATACACTACTACGCTCAACACGTACGTGCCATTGTTTAGTCACGACCGCCTAGTATTCTCTGCTCCAACCACTTGAATTGGTCTTCTAGCTTTTTTCTTCTTCTTCCACCTCCTTCAGTTTTTCCTTCAACTTCGCAATTTCTTGCTTAGATTGGCTGTCTCTTTTCCACTACTTCGTACACATAGTATGAAGAAAATACAACTTGTCTTTCTAGTATTCCTGCTCACAGGGTTCATCAATCCATACCTCAAAATTGCAAACAGGTTCGTCGGGTTGCCTATAAAACTTGTTCATACACGCACAGTAGCGGCGTCCAACTTCTTCCCAACAATCGTGCATCATGCATATTTTGCCGCACTCGAACCTTGGGACATAAAGGGGTTGTTGAGACATTTGTTAAAGCGTGTAGAGAAAAACCCTTGGTTTTATGGAAATATTTTCTATTGGTTATTGTTAAGCGTAGAAAATAACTAAAATGCGCATGTTATTCATAGGCAAGACAACACACAAAATATAGTATTATACCACACTCACATATTAAATTTTTCTAAAACGAAATAGCTTTTACGCGGTCGGTTCAATTTTTCTCAGACCGACAAGACAACACACAAAACGTAGTATTATACCACGCTTTACATATTAAATTTTTCTGAAAGGAAACAGCTTTTGCGCAGTCGATTCAGCTTTTTTCAGACCGACAAGATAACACATAAAACGTAGTATTATACCATGTTTTACATATTAAATTTTAAGAAGGACAATAAAGGATGTCTTGAATTATAGGTTTTTTTTATTTTTAAGATTGGTCTTCTTTACTAACACCAATAAGTTGAATATTTGAACTACCATATCAGCAACCCAATTCAAAAGGTCATGTTAAAAAATAAGATGTAACAAGATTGTAGAACATAATTTTATTTGATAGAAATTGCAACATACACAAGTACAGACACATATTACAAAAACCAATACGAAAACAAAAGACTAGGTGTATCCTTGATAGTTGGGTACATTCGACAAACTTGCACTAGGAGCTGGATTACCACTGCCACACACACCACCTGAAGAACATTTACGATGGTCGTGTCCTGTTTGTGAACGGTTTCACCAACATCCATTTGGTTATGTATACGTGTTCTCTTTTACACTTGCAGCTTGTGCAGATAGTCCTTGTTACACACCATTTTAAAAGGTTCTGGTGGCCAATAATGCTCAGCACCTAATGGCTGCAACTACCAACTATACGTGTCAACGTATGCAGCAACATTGTATTGCCTATCAATATATTTGGTTGCCCATAAACCAACATGTTGAAATCACTTCAAGGCATGTGAGCACGACATGTGGTAGATGGTCCATTTCCCATATGAACACAACCTGCTGGCTTCATTCACTATCTGTAGATTATTCCCTCGATGTCCGCGGATAGCGGTCTTAACTTCAAAAACACTCCGGTCGTGATCGTACTGTAAAATTGAATACCAATGTGCTCACCTCATGTACTTCTCAAATCTTCTCATCAGTATTGGCATAAATTGAACACCCATGTCCATCAATACCGATGCAGCTCTATGCCTTTCAACAAACATCTCCGCAATCTATTAGAATATCATCCGGACCATGGCAGTGACAAGCAATCCACGGGCAGACTTCAACAAGCCGTTGAATGACTCTGACATATTTTTAGTCAGGGCTCCCCATCGTCTGCTTCCATCAGAATACCATGTCCACATGTGAAGCTCATATCCCATCAGCCAAGTATAAGCTCGTGGATCTAACTGTCGAATCGCTTCCATGTACCTCGTGAATTTGCACTGTTGGTGCTCAGTATTTCTTCTGGAAATTTGCCTTCAGGTGCCTCACACAGTAATAGTGGTATGCATAGGGTTCCTGCCATTCAGGCAAATGTCAAACAGAACTTAAAATACCACCATATCGATCAGATATTAGACAAATACCTGAACGTTGTTTGACAATGTGCTGCTTCAATTGATTCAAAAAAAGCATCCACGTCTCTTCACTTTTGTTGGCATAAATGGAAAAAGTTAGTGGAAATATTTGTCCGTTGGCATCTACTGCAACTGCTATCAAAACCTCAATATCATACTTTCTATAGACATAAGTACTGTCTATGGAAATTACCGGACGACAACGCACAAAACCATCAATTACTGGTTTAAATGACCAAAACACATAGTTGAGAATATATTCGGGTCTGTCCAGACTCTGCTCAAGCCTCCATTCAACAACAGTCCCGGGGTTAAAGTGTTGCAGTGCGGCCATGTACCTGTTCAGAGATGAAAAAGACATATCCCAATCACCATAAATAAGTTCAAAGACACGTTTGCGCTCGAGATATGCCTTTCTTTTGTTTATAGTACAACCATACTCCTGGTGGATGGCTGTAATACACTCTTTATATTGAACCTAATTGACACTTCCAAATATGGAATTAAGACAAGAGAAATCAAGTCTACATCCAGGTTGAAGTGATTCTCATTGAATGTGTCCATTTTATATTTGTGGGTGCTAATATATTTACCCATTTTCCACAACCCTGATTTCTTCTCGCTGGCACACAACATCCAGTGACAACCCATAAAGTCTCTACAACACACAGCCTTGTACACCTCCGTAGTTGACTCCCTTACTGTCATCTCATGGCACTCTCTTACGTTGTAGATTTTTACAACCCCGATTAGGTAAGTTTTATCAGGGAAATACATGCCTTTTTCCAGCACCGCTGGTCTAGACTCATCCCACATTGCTAACCAAAATTCGTCATCATCCCTTTGTTAGGGCATCCACGTCCGGCATACTTAGAAAATTATCAAGGTAGGGAATATTCCACTCATGAAACGGCACATGGGACTTGTATACTTTTGGTCTAACGGGAGGTGGAAGAGCATGCTCCCTCATCAGCTCAGGTTTGGCATCCACTTCCTCCTCATCATCATCCTCATCATGGAAGGGTGTGTCATCTCCATACTCATTGGCATTGTTGTCATAATCACTATCATCTTCCTAACTATGTGCATCTGTCAAATCACGAGTCAATACATCGTCTATGGGCAACTGTACAAAAAGAAAAAAACGATAAGCTACTCAACTAGATAAATAATTTACATATAGCTATATCACTTTACTTACAAGTCGTTAACGTTCCATGATGGACATTTTCTTGTTGGCGATGACTCCCGATGGACCACCGTGGTCCAACACGCAAGAACTACACATATTCCAACTAGGAGTGGGGTCATAACTTGTAAAATTTATATCCGGACGGTACCCCCTATGAAAAATAAGGCAATGTTAATACAAATCCAATTCAAACATAAAATAAACATCACTAAAGTGTAGAAAAATTTATGTTTACCAGTCGTCTTGTGGATTATATAAAGTCAAAAAATTATTGTGTGGTTGCTCATTCGCCGGTGGTGACAAATTTAAATCAAGGCAACTCTTTCATCAGGAATCTGGCCGGCAAAAACTGCTCCAGAATAACTACTCGATGCACACCCTTATTATTGGGAATGTCTTCAACCTTGACGTACATTTCCAACAATTTTATTATAATAAATTCCATGTATTCATCCGAAATCCGCAAAAAATCTCTAAGAGTTTCATCATCTTCGATGTTAAACTCAGAATAATAAGCAAACCCCTGCGGAGTCACAGAATGCGAAAATCTACCGGTTACTTTAAGGTTCACCGAAGTTTCCTCACACTCATTTTTTTACGTAACAATGATACCAATTTATCGTACTCCATTAAAAGCGACAATATAACATGACACTGTGGAGGAGAACTATACCTCATAGAGTTATTCTCCATTACAACCTCATCCCCCCAATATAATGAAACCCATATTTTTGGCTCTTCAGACATTATAAAAAAATGCTTGATAACAAGAAGAGAAATATGAACGGAAGTTTGAAGGAAAGTTTTGAATGGATTTTCATAAAATCCTAACGTTTTTAAATAATGCAAGTCCTAGCTTGGGGTGCAGATTATTTTATGTAAAATGCAATATAATACCACTCTTTATGCATTTGAATTATTATTATGTCAGTTATTCGCAGAACACTTATTGGTGGGCCCAAAAATTAATGTTTAGTAAAACATAGTATTATACTGCGTTTTACATTAAAAATGGATCTTTTCAGTTATCCTAAGAATAGGGAATATTGGTGGGCCCAAATTGAAGTAAAACGCAGTATAATACTGCATTTTAGTTAGAAATGTAGCTTTTTTAGCTGTATAATGGTATTTTGAGTCCAAAATACCATTATTTAGGTTTCGGGCTCGACTTCCTTATGGTCCCTAGACGAATAAAGACAGAGGTCTTTGAGGTAGTGGAAACTTCTTTTAGATATTTGGAAGATACACGTTCACCTTTGTGACTTAGCCTTTCAAACACCGAGACCAGAGGGGTTAAGCCTCCAATGCGCTCAAATACTGAAGCCTGTTGTTTTATTTTCTTGTCCTTAACTTCCTTTATCTCATCTACAGAGGAATATTGTGATGAAGCTATCTCTTTGCTTCTCTTTCATGAAATTCGAAGAGGCTCTACCAAACTGAACCCCAACCCAAACTTTGGAGTGGCGACGTAGTGCCCTTGCTTTCTCAACTTCATTTAGGACTCATTGAGCCTATGTATTTTTTCACCAGTGACTTCGTATTTGATTTCTCCTAGTTGTGTTGGATTGGAGAAATCATAGCCAAATTTTTCAAGTAGTATGAAGGCCTTAGGATCATAGTGCCTTTTTATTTTATCAGCTTGAAGATTGCCTTTAGCAGACTCACCCGTCATAGATGGGATTTGTGCAACTGGGACAGTCATATACTCTTTCAAATGTTGGATATCTTTGTGACTCATTTGCTTCTTTGGGGTACATTCATGTAGCAAAGGTTGCCCTTTCTTTCGTAGCTCACATGGAACATAGCGAAAAAACATATGCTCCTCAGTCTTTGTCTGTATGTCACCTTCAAAAGATGATATCTTAATAGAGACTTCTTTCGTTCCCTTCTTAAGCAGTTTGTTGGTAGTCCATTGAGCCTCATTCTCCTCTTTTGAATTAACACCGTCTTCGTCATCTGATGATGGTTTCTCCACTTTTGGTTCACAAGAATCTAGGTAGAATTTTGCATCTGCAAAGTATGACTCCGTCTCAGTGAAAAGCTTGATGTCTGCATCAATTTTGAATATCTCACCATCTCTTCTGTACTTTAGACATTGATGCAAAGTAGATGATACCACCCCATTCTCATAAATCCAAGGACATCCAAGCAACAAGTTTTATGATGTTTTAGCATCTATGACGTGAATCAGGGTGTTTGAATTCATCTCACCAATGGATAATCCTACGCGGATCATACCTATGGCTCGTTTTCCTCCTTGGTTGAAACCTTGGATTGTTAGGTTACCTTTGGATAGCTCATCAATAGAGATCCCAAGATTTTTTGCACCATCTTTGGCATGATGTTGACAACCGAACCATCATCAACAAGTATGCGATTTAGATGTTGTTCCCGAATGGACCTTACAACAAACAAATTTCTGTTATGTGGCTTAGACCCCAGCAACAAGTCATCATCTGTGAATGAAATTGTTATACAACAATGTGACAAATTTTCCATCATCATGATGTTCATGTGTTTTTATTGGAGAAAGCTCATCGTTTCTTTCCTTTGTTTCGTCAGTACTAGAAATTACATGAGTTGCACTAACGTGACGTCCATAAAGGAATTTTCCCCGAAAGAATTCATGCAATGTGATAGGCTTTCGGAAGTTCGGCGATAAGGCACTGTTAATCTTCTTGTTAGTAGAATATTTGATATTTCTTGGTGATTGTAGCCTATCTACATTGTTCATCATTGCTCTTGAATTAGGAATTCGTAGCCTCAAAACTGCCTGATGTTTTCGCTTCTTGTGAGTAACTAGAATCCAACCCTTATCATCTTTGTCTTTGGAGTGATTTTCTAGCTCTAGTGAACCTTCAAGAGTTTTCCTTGGAAGATCAACTTCAACAGTCTTGAAACTTCTAAATTGTAAGAAGGCAGTGTTTGACACGTTATGCAACTTTGAACACTTCTTTTCCTTGAGCGCGATACTTGTAGATTTGCTTCTGTTGTTTCATCCATGCCTATGATGATTTTTCCTTCACTTACAAGAGCCATTATTTTCTCCTTTAAGACGAAGCGTTTCTCTGTAGGGTGGCTAATAGCGCGATAAAACTTACAGTATTTCGGATCGTCAACTTTGCCAATTTCCTCTGGCCTTTTTGATTCAGGGAGATCGATGACTTTCTTGTCTAGCAGCTCATCAAGGATTGGGGGTACGTCTGAATCTGGAAATGGATAAACCTTCGCCTCTAATTTCTTCAAAGTGGGACGACGCTTCTCCTCTTTGGGATATTGACTCGGGGTCTTATCCTCCTTCACTTTTTGCTTAGTAGTGACCTTCACATAAGTTGCTTTCACCTCCATTGATTCTTTGGTTTGGTTCTTTGATGCAATATTTTTCTTGAACTCCTTTTGATCAGCAAATGCAGATGCCTTTCAATGACTTGCGATGCTTAACTCCATGTTCCAAGTTCTTCAAAAGATTGCAGTTTGATCCCTTGTAGGATGTACAAAAAGCCCCAGTGCATTCCTTGAATGCACATCTCCACAACAGATATTTCTGAAAGGCGATCTTTTCAGTCCAAACTTAACGCCCTCCAATGATTAATATAATCCACCACGGGCTCGTCCTTCCTTTGCTTGGTGCATGTCAACTCTATTATGCTTACAATTCTTTGGGTACAATAAAAACTATTGAGGAATTCCTTCTCAAGTTGCTCCCAACTATCAATGAACTTGGGCACCAAGTTAATATACCAGTCAAATGTGTTCCCTTTCAGAGATGAACAAATTGTTTTATTAAAAGGTCACCATGCGTTCCAGCATTGCTACAAGTCTCGACAAAGTGGGTAGTATGTTGCCTTGGGTTCCATTTTCCATCAAATTGATGCAGCTTTGGTGGTTGATAATTGGTTGGCATGGTTAAAAAATCAATCATCTTAGTATAAGGCTTGGAGTAGTACAACAAACTTTGCGATGGTCCGCCATATTGAGCTCTGGTGTTTGTTATCATGTCTTGCAATCATTGGATAGATGACGGCGCAACTGAAGTAGATTGCTTTTTCTTTTGAATGTTAAAGTTTGCAAATGATTCCTCAACAACTGTTTTCTTGGAGGTGAAGACAGGTGAACGAGGAGGGACATGGCTCGACTCTCCAGGTGAATAGGCCTCCAATTTGTTCACGAGTTGAGCGATTTGAAGGTCTGTGTCTTCAACAGATTTCTTCAAGACCTCTATAGTCTGTTCCATCATGGCAAACTTTTCGTCCACGTTAGTTGCATCAGTCATCAAGGCATTGACTTCCGTTGAAACTGAAGAATCCACCAAATCCTCAAATCCGCCAAGGTTTGAGGTTGTTTGAGAAAGTTTATCAAACATCGAGAATGGGGGTGTTGCCCCCAGATTGGGGTTGTGAACGTCATATGAGATCTTCTTTTCTTTGCCATCTCCAAGGAGGCGAAGTATTTGGATCCATCCAAGCCACTAGTCTTGAACTTGCTTCGAGTGATTGGGCCAACATGACTGAGCTCAGCGGATGCGGCAACAGTAGCATCTTTCATGAAACATCACACTTACGGAGGTCGTTGTAGCAGTAAATATGAAGATTGTAGTTTTCAACTTGCAAGAAGGAGAGATGAAGGGCAGAATTGGTCCCACTGGGCGTGCCAAAATTTGTTTGCAACAAATTTTCGTAAGACAAAAAATAAACTGCAACAAAAATAAAATAAAGAAAAAGAGATTTTATTGATAAATATTTGTGAGTACAATTCTATGTATCCCTTGATTCTCCTCTCTAAAATTTTCCGTGATTCGAGGGCTTGAGAAGCGTCTTTCTCGAATGTAGGATGATGCGAACCTCCTTGTGATGTATTTAATCGCCAAGAACGCCGAGAACACTTTGTTGTTACGGGTTGATCTCCGGGAAGAACTCCGTTGATCACTCCTTTGTCGAAGAACTAAGCACTTGATGATTGATCTCTCTGTTTGTGGATGCCTTCACCAATTGCGAATTATTTTTCTCCAACTCTCAATGTCCCTTGAGAGTTAAGTAACCCCTCTATTTATAGTTGTAGAGGATGGACAGTCCAGCTACATAAGAACTCTTTTGCTTGATTCCGATTGGCCCATGTCATTTTAGCCACTTGGTGACTTGTGGTTGGTTCTTGCTTTTTTACTTGGATTGCCACATCATTTAACACGTGGCGTCACCTTATTGGCATGCAGTTAGACTGAATATGGCATGTCACATGGCATAAGTCTGGGCCTTAAGATGAAATGAACTTTGGGCCTGAAAATAATAAAATTGATTACTTTAACTTGTAAAGCCCAAATTAATTATTTAACTCAATTGAATTTAATCCAAATTTTATATGGATTAAACTCAATAAATTTTATATGTCTACAGCAAGTTGTCTCGACCGTCACAAAAACTACTTTCTACTTCTTCACAACACCACCCTTCTGGCCCATTTTGATCTCTTGTAAGCACTTCAAAGCTCCAACTAACACATAGAGCTATTATATTGTTTCATTAAAGTTTTGTACTTGTTATGAATAAAATTTATCGCCTTGCAAATTCTCATACTATACGCTAAGGACGTTTTCAGAAAATCAAAAAAACGTTAGAAAACGCTCCAAGTCTATCAGGACTTTAAGTGCAAATTACAATTAAAATGCAAGCTCTAGTTTTTCTTTAAAAAAGGCGCAAGGAAAAAACAAATAAAACTACACATGCAACGCAAGAAATGGTAATAGCTTGATTAATAATGATTTTCTTAACAAATAATGTAATATGTCTTTGCAAATCATATCTATTGTTTAGTACCGTTCTATCCAAGATAGAACTTATGGCAAATGAGGCGCTCGCCATAATGCCTTGCATACACCAAAGCATAGCCTAAGTGATGTGAATCCCCTAGCCTGAGTTTCTCTTAGCTTTAGGGCTTTAAGCGCGCGTCAAATATGCCTTTAACAATATACTAATTTATATACTTTGATAGGCTTTTGATAAGCTAAACACATTCGTTGAGCAAAATCTATTTTTCAAAAAATGGAAACCTTGTTTATAGAATTACCTGAAATCAGAATGGGGATTAGGGATTTTACTCGCATGAATTAAGGAAATTTTTTAAATCCCTACCTCGTATAAAATTTATACGAGGTACTTTAAAAAATAAATTGCACTCAACAGCCTTGTAATATGACTTACTTCAGGCACACCCCTGTATTTTAAAGTTAAGCAGTTACACCCCTTATCCAATGAAAATTTTGCACTTACAATCCCCTTTGAGATATATTTGTAACTAAGTATATTAAAATATAGGGAGAAATTTAAAAATAGCCAGATTTACAACTGGTTATTCAAAAATAGCCACAGTTTCAAAAGTAATCGAAATTTAGCCATTGTTCATGTAAAGATAAATCTGAGCGAAAACACTGTTCAAAACCCGAAAAATACGCCCACATATTATACGGGAGTTC
>MU764835.1:537-33954 GCA_026770625.1 Nicotiana glauca
CTTTTAAGAGCTTTAAGAAGTGATTCTATATATAAGCACACAAATGTGGTTGTCCCTCACCAATGAGGGACAAAGTGCAAGACAAAATTCACTTCTTCAAATTTTTATTTTCCCTCCATTTTATTTTCCTCCATTTCCAATTCACACTTCTTCTACTTTAAAGTCAAATGGCTTAAAGTCTCCAACACATGATTTATAGACATGTGAATTAATTTTATCCAAATATATGAAATAGAAAAGAATAGAACCAAGATTATGAAAATAAGAAATAAAAGTATGGTTGTATGACGAGCCTCTCCGGAAGCGGTAGTAAGAAGGATATTAAGAACAAAAAAAAAAGCAAGAAATTTTATAAAGTGAGAGCTAATTATAGCTTTGAGAATAGATGATTTTTTGTCCCACTATGATACAAGTTTTTCTATTTATAGCTCTATCCAGGGAGACAAGATCCAAAAATCAAACCCATCTTGAATTAGAGTAAAACCCCTATTGATGGTTGTATGACAGTTGATCATTAATAGGGAGATTCGTTGTAATGATTGCTCATTGAATACAATTTTTTTGAACCATATAGATAGTCCCTCTACTTTCCAATTACAAAACTTTGTGTTGTCGGGGAAGTGGATGTGATGACTCAAAAGGGTTCATCTTTTTTAGAATCTGTTTATGTGTTCTGGGGGCCTTGAAAATCTTCTTTTATCTCTCCTCTATTTGAGTGCGCAGCCCGGGCGTCATACCGGAAAGCTTTTGGGTGAAAAATATAAAGAATAAAAAGTTTTGGCTTAAAAATATGATTTTTGTTGACTTCGGTCAACATTTTGGGTAAACGAAATTAGACCTGTATTTCGACGGTCCCGGAGGGTCCGTAGTAAAATAGGGACTTGGGCGTATTCCCATAATTGAATTCCGAGGTCCAGAGCCCGAGATATGAATTTTTGAATAAAATTGTTTGCTGGAAAATATAATGGCTTTTAGAAATTGAATAGTGTTGGAACTTGATGGTATCGGGTCCGTATTTTCGTTCCGGAGCCCGGTACAGGTCCGTTATAATATTTATGTCATATCTGTGAAATTTGATGAAAAACGGAAGAGATTTGAAGTAATCCGGACGTTCGGTTGAAAAGTCAGAAATTTTGAACTACTCTTGAAAATTCATGAGGTTTGGTGTTAAATTCGTCGTATAAGATGTTATTTTGGTGATTTGATTGCACCAGCAAGTCCGTATAATATTTTTATACTTGTATGCATGTTTGGTTTAGATCCCGAGGGCTCGGATAAGTTTTAGATAGGCTTCGAGGTGTTTTAGACTTGGTAAAAAATGTTGCAGGTTCATTTCTGTTGCAGAGCCTTTGATCTCGCAATTGCGAGATCAGTCCTCGCATTTGCGACATAGTCATCGCAATGGCTAAGATTAGCCATGGAGGCTAGTGTTCGCAATTGTGAACAGCTCTTCTTATTTGCGAAGAAGTCAGGCTATGGGGGTATCGTAATTGCTAACAAAAGGTTTGCATTTGCGATGTTAGCAAGGCAGGACAAGCTTCGCATTTCTGAAGCCTTGGTTGCATTTGCGAACCAAGGATTACAATGGCGGTACATGCAACTAGGTAAAACATCACTTAGTCGGGATTTTGAACTCATTTCTTAAATTTCCGAACCCTAAACATCCCTAGGCGATTTTTCAAAGACCCAAACTTCTCCAAATCATTGGTAAGTGATCTCTAACTAATTCCTTTCAATCCTTTTCAACTTTTAACAAGATTTCAACCAAGAATCTAGAGTTTTCATGGTAAAAATTGCCATTTTTTTACAGAACTTAAAAATTTCGAATTTGGGGGATTTAGACCTCAATTTAGGATCGGATGGGTGACCAGAGTGATCAGCAGCTTGATCAGCTTAAGGGGAAGTTTCGCAGGTTTGTGAAGACAGATTCTCCTCACTCAGTTTTCAGAGCTAAGCCAACTGATTCAGTAGTCTCCCTTTCTCCCTATATTTCGAACCAAGACTCTTCTTCAGACTTAGGTTCTCTAGCTTCTATTCTCGGGGTACGTAGATCTACCCGTCTTCGTTTTCCTATACATAGGTTTGTATCAACTAAGTCTCTATCTACTTCTCACGAGTCTCTTTTGCAATTTCATCCATTTTCGAAACCAATTGTATATACGGGCTCGGGGGTGAATCGGTAATCTGGATATGGTCTAAACTTCATTTTGACCAAGCTAGCCCGGGGTCGACTTTTGAATTTTTGGGAAAAATAACAGAAAATCTTTGATTATGCATTGAAATTGGTTTCTTTAGCGTTTTTTTATGTTATTAAGTTAATTATGTCTAGATTCGAGTGAATTGGTGGTGAAATCGAGAGGTAAAGTGGTGATTGAGCTTTAAAATACTGCTGGTTCATGGTAAGTGTCTTGCCTAACCTTGTGTGGGAGAATTCCCCTTAGGATTTGGTATTTTTCTTAGATGAGTGTCGTATAATTGAGGTGGCGAGTGCGTACACGTGCTAATTATTGGAAAAATCTCGTTTTCATTAAGTAAATATCTATGTTTTCTTGTAATTGAGCAATATTTGTACTTGAAGCCTCTTGTTTAGTTTAGGAAAAGCATGCCTATGTGATCTAATTGGCTTAACTATTTTAATTGCTTACTTATATTCTGTGCAACATGTTTAGTGTAGAATTTCTGTTTATTTTCGAATAGAACAGTAGACTCTTTCCTGATTCAATTGTGCGTTCACTTTGGGACTACGGGACGATATCCCGGGAGATCCCCTGCATGTTTACTTTGGGATTACGGATCAGTATTCCGGGAGATCCCCCTGCACTTTTACATTTGGGACTATGGGACGACACCTGAGAGATTCTCCTGTACTGGATATTTTCTTTGGGATTATGGGTTGGTATTCTAGGAGTTTCCCCTGCATATTATCATTCAGACTCGGGACGATATCCCGGGAGATCCTCTATACCTTTACGTTTAGGACTATGGGACGGTATCCTGGGAGATCCTCTGTTGATATCTCTGTGTACTGAGCCTATTCTGTCTTGTGATTTTACTCTTTATCAATTGTTAGTGTATTTAATTATACTATCACACTTCATACTGTTTTACCTCGTTTATATATATATATATATAACCAGTAGGGCGCTGGCCTTCCTCGTCACTAGTCGATCAAGGTTCGTCTTGGCACTTACTATGTACCGCTATGGTATACTCATGTTCTTTTCTGCACATGTTTTTCGTGTTCAGATCCAGATTCTTTGCCTCAGCCATACTATCAGTGAGGCCAGGCGATTTTTAGAGACTTCGAGGTATATCTGCCGCGTTTGTAGACCGAGGAGTCCCTCTCTATTCTCTCTTTTAGCTATAGACCTTCCGTGCTTTCTTTTGATTAGACATTCTGGAGTTAGAACACTATGTAGAATCTACTGCTTGTGATTTTATGAGATTCCGGGTTTTGGGAGTTTATTTTATCTTGAGAGTGTGTGTTTGTACATGCCGAGTGGTATATTGAACGTTTTTATTACGTTATATCCACAGTTTTTGCTAGTTTGGTATTTTGTTTCCTTTTCCGCAATTTTTTAGGCTTACCTAGTCGTAGAGGCTAGGTGTTGCCACGATAGTTCACGGAGGGCGACCTTGGGTCGTGACAGTAGATAAGACCCCATTTATTGAAGGGAAAGTTCCAGAACGGTTCTGACACTTGAAAGGACGTACATCTTCCCGCATTTATTGACCCGAACACGTGTTATCCTATGATACGACAAATGTTTTCGCCAGTTTTGAAGGTAATCATAACCACAAATTTTGCCGTCCATAAAATTCTATGCTACTCATCACTTTTACGCTTCCTTTTTACAAATTCTTCATCTTCTTCAAATTTCTTTAGAATCCTACTAAAAAATTCATCTTGGTTAGTAAAATCTCCCTTGCTCAAATTTCTTACCAGCACGTTTTATAACACCGATGTCCTCGGAAACTCTGGCCTTCTCATCAGTGGAGTCCCTTAGAAGAACAAAACGAAGGACGTCGTTGTTGAATCCAAAACCTCCTGCATTTAGTAACAGTATTCCACTCCAAATCGACTCCCAATTGGATCTTCAAGTCCAAAAAAACTTTCTTAACTTTCAAGTCAAAAATCCTTTTTTTCTCAGCTATATCCTTGATTATAAGGAAAATTTAATGATAGATCCATGTTATCATTGTTGATCTGAGAAAGAATCACTTACCCCATTTTTTTAGGTGAAAATCTCCTAAATCTGAGCTCCCTCACTCCCGAAATAATAAAATAAAGTTCAAGTGCGAAATAAATTTATAGCCGAATGATGAAATTTTAGCTTCAGGGATTGGACGCCATGTCGGACAAGAAGCTTCTAAGCATTAGTCTTCATCCTAGCTTGCAACAAAGGGTTGACATGAAGTGTCCATCTTGGCCTCCAAAACTGTTGCATGTTTCTGCAATTTTTTACTTTGAAACTACTTTACAAATACCCAAAACTCGGTCGAGCACTTTGGGACCACTTTAAACAATCCTGACTAGTTTATATACCCTATACGTTCTTGTCCAACGCCTCAAAAAATTTAGAGAAATACCAGAACTTAAAATCAAGTCCCAAACATAACTTACAAAATTTCCTAAGTTCTTCAAAAGATTTCTTTCACAAAATATTTCTAAATCAACGCCGAGATCCTTGGTTACTAATCCGAACAAACGTATAATTCCAAAATTACCATACAAACCTATAGGAACCTTAGATCACGAATCCAAACTCGTTCACACAAAATATTAATTTTTATCAACTCTCATAATTTAAATTAGGAACTAAGTGTTCGAAGTCACTCTTGGGACAATTCTACTCATGATTGTATGTCATAAAGAACTAAATAAATCCATTGGAATATTTAAATAGGGAATGGGGAGCTAAAATATAAAATGACCGATTGGGTGAGTACACTCTCCCCAACTTACAAATACATTGATAAGCGAATGTACCACAAATCTTGTTGAAACAGTCAAGAAACTATAAAAACTCATCATACACTTTCGCGCCGGTGATTCCATGCCACCTCCATATAGATAATATCAGTAGTATACCTCAACTTAGTATGTCTTCATCACCCTTTTCCGTACGCTCATAAATCTTTCTTTATCACTTGAAAATTCTTCAAAAGTCCCATTCTTGTACATATTCACCAATTCAATCTGAATAACTTGTATTAAGTCATAAGTGAACTACCGGAGTATAACTACATCATATAATCAACATCTTCTAAATATATAACAATATGTCTTGGTCGTAATAACTGCTCATTATTGTAACGATCCGATCGATCGTCTTGTGCAATTTCGCTTCGTTACCCCTTTTATTGCTTCACACTTATGTGTTTACACTTTTTTGACTTGCGGAGTTGATTAGCTTCATTTTATTAAGCTTTCGAGTTGATTTAGACCCTATATTCTTGACTTGGAAACTTTACTTTGAAAATGTTGACCAAACATTGAATTTTATGAATATGATTTTGGAACTGTATTTTTATGACTCTGATAGTTTCATATCATAATTTCGGACATGCGCTTATGCCCAAAATAGATTTTGGATGTATGTAGGTTGATTTGCTGAAATATTGCAACTTAAAGCAGAAAAGTTTGATATAGGTTGACTTTTAGATATCGATCTCGAATCTTGATTTTGGGACATGGAATAGGCCTATCGTGGCATTTAGAGATTATCTGCAAAATTTGTTGTCGTTTGGAGTTGATTTGATAAGTTTCGGACACTTGGCGAGAGTTATTACAACTAATTTTGCTGATTGTTTTGCGCAGGCCTCAGATCTCGCATTTGTAAGTTTTTTTATCGCAATTGCGCAAGTAGGCCAAATCTGTTGGGTTCACATGTGTTAGAATTTGGAATAACTACCTAGGGAGAGATGGTTCACATTTGCAATCTACCAGCTAACATTTGGGGAGGTCCAAGGTACGCAATTGCAAACTTTTAATCGCAATTGCGATGACAGCAGAGATGGAAGGGTCTTCGCTTTTGGGAGGAATTCTTCGCATTTGCAGGGTTCACAATTGTGAACCCCAGGCCGCATTTGCAACATCTGTGACTAGACAAATAACTAAAGGATGGAATTTTAAACTCATTCTCTCAATTTTGAACCCTAGACTCGGTAGGAAACGATTTAGAGAGGGGGTTTTCACCAACAAACCTTGGGTATGTGATTCAAATCTATTTCTAATAATATTTCATGAACATATCTTAGATTTTAACATCAAAATTATTTGAATCAAAGTAGAAATTTGTGAAGCTTTGTCAACTTTTCGAGAAATAAGAAATTAAGTTGTGAGAGTCGATTGGAACTCGGATTTTGAATCTAATCACAGATATAAACTCGTGGGGTCATAGGTAGATGGAATCTACAATTGGACCCGGGTATTGACGGGGCATGCCCTGGGTTGATTTTTCTTGACTTTTTGGAAAATGTAAGGATCTTAATTTTATCTATTGTAATTGAATTCCCTAGCATTGTTTGATGATATTGAATCGATTTTTGTTAGATTGAGCCACGTGGAGGCGGTTTTTATGGGAAAAGCTATTTCTGACAGTTGAATTTGGCCTAGTTAAGGATAAGTGTACTGCCTAACTTCATATGGGGAAACTACCCCATGGGACTGGTATTGTTTGATTCAATTGTGCTAAGTGAAATTCGTGTACGCTGGGTGACGAGTAGGTACACGGGTTGTACGTGGTATTCTGACCGGTTTAGGCTACTTAGACTATTTTCATGCTTTAATTGAGATGCCATATTATGTTCTAAATTCTCATACTCAATTTATCTTTAAGTGTTAGACTTAAATGCCTTAGTTGACTTATTTAGTATCTCTTCTACATCCTACTTGCTAAATTCTCCCATGATTTAGTAAAACTTGTTGCCTCATTTACTGTAACATGCTATATATTAATTATTAATTATCATTGTTGAAGTTATTGTTCGTGTTATATCTTTCCTTATTGATTTTGTTAATTGAAGTAATTTATCATTTTATCCCTTTACTTATTTATTTTCATTATTTGAGACTCGTTGTTGAATATTATCTCTTTTAGTGTGGAGTTCGTCTTAACTTATATTGAGTTCATATATTATTTCTCTGATTTTTGAGTTATTTGGTGTTGAAGTTGTAAAAGTACTTAATATGTTGAGGTGATGGGTGTTATTATTGAAAAATCTATCTTATTGAGCATTTTTCATCTATTATTGTTGTTCATATTCTTGTATACATTGTAGTGGAGCCATGAGCTATTGTTGTAGAAACATTAATATGGTTTTTATTGGCAAGTTGTGATATGTGAGCACTTTTGGTGTGAATTGTTACTGTGATATGATATTGACGCATATGCGGCGGCATAAGTCTTAGGGTTGATATGCATGTGGCGATATAAGGTGTGACTTATGTACGTGTTGCTTATAGGGGAACTTCATGAAGCCAAGCTATTTCGGAAAACTATTTTCAAAACCTATTTTTTAATGTAAGGCTCACGCAGTGATATAATAAAATATCATGATTGAAATTGAGAAATGTGAATACGTGGCAGTACCTCGATTGTGACTCTTGACGATACGAGGCAGTACCTCTGTTTTGATTTCAATGTACACGAGGTGGTACCTCATCGTGATTCTTCCTGTAATTTATGTTGCAAAGTTTTTTGGCTAGAATATTCTTGTTGCTTCTTCCTTATTATTCTAGCAGTTGTTGATTGTTGATTTCCGATTCTTGTCATACTATTACCCTTGTTTCATTTGAGTTATTTCTTAATTTTCCAATTTATATCTGTATTACACCTTATTATCTTATATCCTAGTAGGTGTGTTGACCTGGCCTCATCACTACTCTACTAAGGTTAGGCTCGATACTTACTTGGTACCATTTTGTTATACTCATGCTGCACTTCTACACATTGTTTTATGCATATCCAGGCACGTCTGCTCGTGCTGGTCCTTATAGGTTGTTATAGCTGCTGCTTGGGATACTTCACGGTATACATATTCCACGTACACAGGCCTCAGAGTCAACTTCCCTATTATATTTCGTAGTTGTACTTTCTTTTAGACGGGGAAGTATTAGTACTCTAATTATATTATGTAGCGTTTGTGGTGCAGCTCCACTGGTTTTGGGGTGTATATTGTGAGATTCAATTTTTGGAAGGGTTTTATCTATTATTCAGTTTTTTCATTAACTTGTTAATTTATATCTTTTGAGTTATTATTATTTTTTAGCCTTACCCAGTCGTACAGACTAGGCGCTATCACGATATCTTCGGAGGGAAATTGGGACCGTGACAAGGAAATTATCGTCGCGAAAAGTTTGTATCAAAGTTATAGGTTCATAGGTGTTACGATTCATAAGCCGGTTTAGTATAGTCTTGCGAATCGGTACGGAGATGTCTGTACATATTTTTGAGAGGCTACAAAACTATTAGGAAGACTTCACTTCTCCGATTCCTTATCATACGAATTGGTTGATTTCAAAAACTAAATATTTACCTTTGGATTCTCTCACAGATGGGAAGGACACGTACTGCACGATTCAACGATGAGACATCCATGCCCCCTGCTAGAGTCATAAGAGGTCAGGGTGGGGGCATAGTCCGAGGACGCGTAGGTGGTACAACTAGAGCACTTGCCTGAGCTACGATAAATGAGCCATTGCTAGCTCTAGTCGGGGGAAACACACCCAAGGTACCTGTTTCCAGCCCAGCACTTCAGGAGACCCTCGCACAGTTCCTGATAATGTTTGGTACCTTAGCTCAGGCGAGGACAATCCCACTTGCATCAACCGCATCTTGGGCTAGGGGAGGAACATAGACTCCTGCAGCCCACACCCCAGAGCAGCGGGTCCAGAGGTTGCACATGGTTTTCTTGAGAAGTGTCATCGTATTCTTTACACTATAGGCATTGTCGAGACAGTGGGGTTGCATTTACTATGTTCTAGCTAAAGGGAGCGGTATACTAGTGGTGGCATGCATTCGAGGTTGGCAGCCCAGCCGAGGCAGCTTCACTTACATAGGATCAGTTTTCAAAGTTTTTCTTGAACGAGTTTGTTCCTCAGACCCTTCAGGATGCTAGGCGCGTGAAATTTGAGCGGCTGCACCAGGGTACTATGTCAATGTTAGAGTATGTTGTCTGATTAAGTGATTTTTCTAGGCATGCACCTGCCTTGGTTACTACAATTAGAGAGTGAGTCCGTCAATTTATTGAGGGGCTTAACCATAATATTATATTTAGCATGGATAGGGAGTTTAAGTCAGATACTCCATATCTTCAGGTAGTTAAGATTGCATATAGCTTGGAGTTTATGTGAGACCGTGATAGAGGTAATAAGGAGGCAAAGAGGTCTCATGCTACGGGAGGACTCAGTGGTGGTCACGCTGCAGCTATAGACTGTCTTGTTAGGGGCTATGAGGGTTGTCAAATTCATTCATCACTTCCAGCTTCTAGTGGTGCTCCAATTGTTCCAAGGTATTAGGGTGCACACTTTGCTCAGCCACTTTCTAGTGCACCTCTTGCACGAGGTGCCTTCAGCGTCAGTCCAGACGATCAGGCCTGAGCCAGTCCCAACTGTCACGCCCACCGAAAGCTTGTTTTGAGTGTAGTGATACCCCCCCCCCCCACATGGTCAGAGATTGCCCAGATTCATGAGGGGTGCACCTTCCCAGACTAATCAGGCTCCATGGATTCAGAAAGGCCTGAGAACTTCTCAAGCCATGATTGCTTCCCTAGTTGCTGCTCCACCCGCATAGCCATCTAAGGGTAGGGGGACAGGCATGTACTGATCGCCCTAGAGGACTCAAACAGTTCTCAAGAAATTCTCTTCCGAGTAGGACTGCGATAGTTGCTTCAAACTTAGTCATTACTGGTATGGTTCCGGTTTGCCATTGATATGTATCAATCTTATTTGATCCGAGAGCCACTTATTCATATGTGTCATCTTACTTTGTTTTGTTTTTGGATATATCTCATGATTCTTTAAGTTCTTCTATTTATATGTCCATGCCTATGTGAGATTCTATTGTTGTGGATCGTGCGTATCGATCATGTTTACTTTTTACTGGTGGTTTGAGACCAGAGTTGATCTGTTGTTACTTTGTATGGTAGACTTTGATGTTATCTTGGGAATAGACTACTTGTCACCTATTATGCGGTTCTTGAATATCACGCCAAGACCTTGACACTGACTATACCAGGTTTTCCATGGTTAAATGGAGAAGTGAATTAGATTATGTTCCTAAAAAGGTTATCTCATTTCTAAAGGATCAAAGGTTGGTTGAGAAGAGGTGTGATGGTTATCTAGCCTTTGCGAGGGACGTCAGTGGTGATATGCGTACCGTTGATTCAGTTCTAGTAGTGAGAGACTTTCCAGATGTATTTCCACCAAGTCATTCAGGTATGCCGCCGATAGGGATATCGATAGTAGTATTGACTTATTTCTGGGCACTCAACCCATTTCTATTCCACCATATTGTATTTCCTTATCGGCGGTGAATAAGTTAGAGGAGCAGTTGTAAGTGTTTATCGAGAAGGGATTAATTCAGCTTAGTGTGTCACCGTGGGGGTGCTCCAGTCTTGTTTGTGAAGAAAATGATGGTTCTGTGCACATATGTATTCATTATCGTCAGTTCAACAAGGTTACAGTGGAGAACATGCATCGCCATGTATTGATGACTCATTTGATCAGCTACAGGGTGCCAGAGTGTTATCCAAGAATGATTTGCGGTCAGGTTATCATCAGTTGAAGATTCAGAATCCAAATATTTTGAAGACTGCCTTTAGGAATCGGTATGGTCACTATGAGTTTCTTTTGATGTCATTTGGGTCGACGAATGCCCCAGCAACATTTATGCACCTGATGAACACTGTATTCTAGCATTATCATTATTCATTCATTATTGTGTTTATTGGCGACATCTTAGTGTACTCTTGCAGTCGGGAAGATAATGAGCAGCACTTGAGGATCATGCTCCAGATCTTGAGAGAGAATAAGTTATATGCAAAGTTCTGAAAGTGTGAATTCTGGCTTGATTCATCGGCATTTTGGGTCATGTGGTGTCGAGTGCAGGGATCAAAATAGATCCGAAGAAAATTGAAGCAATGCAGAGTTGTTCCAATCTATCTTCAGCTACTGAGATCCAAATTTTCCATGGTTTCGCCGGGTATTATTATTGTTTCATATAGAGTTTCTCATCTATTGCTGCACCTATGACCAAATTAACCAAGAAGGGTCCTCCTTTCAGATAAACCGAGGAGTGTGAGGTGAGCTTTTAAAATCTTAAGACTACTTTGACTATAACCCTAGTGTTGGTGTTCCCTATGGGCTCGGGGTCTTATACTGTGTATTGTGATGCATCACGAGTTGGCCTCAGTGCGATTTTGATGCAAGATGGTAGGGTGATTGCCTACGCGGTTCGATAGCTGAATACCTATGAGAAGAATTATCTAGTCCACAACTTGGACTTAGCATTGTTCATAAATTGATGATCATGCGTCATGATTTGTATGGTGTTCTTTGTGATGTATTTACCCACCACCGGAGTCTACAGCAGCTGTTCCAACAGAAAGATCTTATCGTGCAGTAGCGGAGGTGGTTAGAGTTGCGTATGACTATGATATGACCATTCTATATCATCCCAGGAAGGACAATATGGTGGTAGATGCCTTGAGTCGAAAGGCGAAGATTTTGGGTGTTTTAACATATCAACCGCTAGCAAAAAGGACATTAGCATTGGAGGTTCAAGCCTTAGCCAACCAAGTTTTTAGATTGGAAGGTTCAGGCCTTGCCTGTGTGGTTTCTCAATATTCTCTATATGACCGTATCAGAGAGCATTAGTATGATTGAGCCCCATATGCATGTCCTCAAGGACAAGGTTCAGCATGATGATGATACGGAGGTTATTATTGAGATGACGGTGGGTTACGCATGTAGGGCCGGTTATGTGTGCCCAATGTGGAAGGTTTGCATGAGTTGATTCTCCAGGAAGCTCACAGTTCGCGGCACTCCATTCATTCGGGTGCTGCTATGATGTATCGGGACTTGAGGCAGTCTCATTGGTGGAGAAGGATGAAAAAGGACATAGTGGGATTTATAGCTCGGTGCCTCAATTTTCAGCGGGTGAAGTATGAGCATCAACAACCAAGTGGTTTGCTTCAGCGGCTTGAAATTCCTGAGTGGAAATGGGAGAGGGTCACCATGGACTTCGTTGTTGGGATCCAACAGACTCAAAGGAAGTTTGATGCAGTATGGGAGATTGTGGAGAGGGTGACCAAGTCGGCTCATTTCATTCCGGTAGTGACTATGTATTCTTCAGAGCAGCTGGATCAAATCCGAGTTATTAAAATCCAAAATATCTCCAATGCAAATCATTAACCAAACACTAAAATCGAGGTTTTAATCATAAAATAATAATAAATAGGAGTCAAAAATACTTACGTCAATCCTATTAGTAAAAATCTCCTTCAAAATCGCCCAAAATCGAGCTCCGAAACCTTGTGAGAAAATGTAACAAAATTTCGAAACAATTAAAAAAAACAGCAGTTGTCCCAACTTGAATCTGGTCCTAGATGATCCTGAATCTGTACTGGAAAATGTCATATTTAGACCACCAAATCTATCGAAAATATCTTATTTCCGACAAATATCAAGTGGTTGAAAAAATGATGGTTGCAAAATATTTGTTACGGAGTCGGTCGCGAAATTCCAACCATGTTTGTCACAATAGGGAATTGTGCAGTTGACCGGATAAAATTAAGACTTGCGAACACTTTGGCCGATAACTTTGCGACCGGATCAGTTCATATTTAATAATAAAAATTAATTATATAAAAAAATCATGACCGATTTGGCCGGTATGTTAAATTATTAATTATTATTTTATTGAAATGTTTTGACCTAATCAGTCGAAAATTAAAAAATTAAGAAAATAATTAATTCAAATTCCGACCACTTCAATCTCAAAATTGGGAAATTCCAGGTCCAGTTTCCGACCACTTTGATCGAAAAACATTCTCAAAATTTGACAAAATGCACTAGAATTCTGTTGTATTTTAAGTCACACCCCTGCCAATTCAAACAATTAATAATCAATTGAACCAAAAACAACAAGTATCAAACTTGTTTAAACATAACAATACTATTTATTCTATTAACCCACATAAAAATCTTGAACTTACAACCAAAATGGCATTACACCAAGTCTAAAATGAACAAAGTTTTGAAACAATTAATCATGTCTAAATATTCTATTACACATTCCAAATTACTATAGATCCTCATAGGTTTCAGTCTCCTCATTGTTAGATTCTTCCATTGTACATTATTTTCCATAGTTTTCCATGATGTCCGCACTATTCTTATTTTTTCTTGAGCATTATTTCATTGTTGAGATAATTCATTGATTTGCGTCCGCATAGTTCAATTTTTTCGGGTCAAGCACAAGCACTACTAAATAATGCGGCTGGACGACTAGTCGACGACTACAATCCAAGTCTGCCGACTCTACCTTTATTTATTTTCTTGAAAAATAAAAAAATTATATTTTAGTGAGCAAGAGAAGAAACATAAAACTGGTCGAAAATAATACTAAAATGAAGTCGTATCTAAGAAATTACGAAACATTTCATACCTTTATTTACTCCACTGACTGCAAGTATCCATATCAAAGTCAATCTTCGGGCGTAGGTTGAGAATCGAGTTGAGTTTGTTGCCACTCCTCCATTCATATTTGATACCCTTCCTAAAATTTTGTTGCCGAAATTATAGCAACGAGTTAATCTTAACCAATATAAAGTTAGTATTGAATTTAAAATCATACATATGTCACCAATGCACGCGATTCGACTCATCCTTCTCTTGTACCATCCTTATTCTTCATCTTATGTGTCTCCTCAAAGACAGTAGCATGAGACACATTTCCCCCAAGTGCCTTTTCCTTTCAAAATAAAAAATATGAGTTTATTGAATCTCATATAAGTAAAGCTAAGTATAATTTTATAAGTAAATTACCAATCTCAATCGATAGGCCGCGCAACTAATTAAACCTGCGGTGTGCAATGAGCCACCCTTACTGGAGGCTCTGTTTGCCTTCACTTTTTCATTTTTCTACTTCCAGTCATCGGTATTCCACTTCCCCAATAGTGTCAAGACCCCAAAAAATAACTGTAGTGATGGCGCCTATCGTGGAAGTAGGCAAGCCACAACTCAATATTTCTAACAGAGTAAACACACTTTTAAAATAAAGACAGAAGCATTTAATATTAAAGAAAAGCCTTCTGGAAAATAGAATTTAATCCAAAGTACGATACAATCCATCCAAAAACCTGAGTGTCATAGAGTACATGAGCGTCTAAACCGAGATATAGTCCACTACAATGTCTAGTGAATAGAGCTGAAAATATAGATAGAATAAAGAAGGAGAGTCAAGGCACGTGAACGCCATACAGGTACCTCGATAGTCTTCGATCTCCGATGCCTCAATCAGCAACCTCCGATGTGACCAGAAGCGCCTAGATCTGCACACAAGTTGCAGGGAGTAACGTGAGTACATCCAACCCAGTAAGTAACAAGTCCAACCTTTGGACTGAAGGGTAGTGATGAAATCAACTAGTACAGTTAACAAAAGAATTAATAGTGCAGAAATGTAGGCATGTTTTTAATGTAAACAACAGCTCAAACACTGAAGTAGACGGACTACTAAAACACAATCCGGACACGCTCCTTAATCCAATATCACCTAATGGAGCTGACAGAACCCTCAAAATTCAAATCTGAGGTAGTTTACACATAAGTCGACGTTCGGTCAACTTTTCCAGCTGAAACTTTTAATTAAGAGACTAAGTATCTCAATTCACTCCGAAATTACTCCGGACCCAAACCAACAAATCCGGTAAATCATAATATAGTTGCAGAAAATAAAGGAAGAAGAAAATGGGGGAACGGGGCTACAACTTTAAAATAGACTGGCTGGTTTGTTACATACTCCACCTCTTAATAAATGTTCGTCCTTGGACAGGTATAGAAACATATCTGGAGTCTCAAATAGGTGCGGATATCTGCTCCGCATCTCCCGCTCAGTCTCCTAAGCAGTCTCCACGAGCTAACCTCTACACTACACCTTCACTGAATATATATCCTTTGACCTCAACTTTCGAAGCTGACTTTCCAAAATAGTCATCGACTTCATCATAAGGTATTCACCATCCAACTGAACCGTGCTGAAATAAAAGGCATGAGATAGATCGTCGCTATACTTCCGAAGCATAGAAATATGAAATACTACAAGCACACTCGACAAGCTAGGTGGCAAGACAAGCTTGTAAGCCACCACCCCCCAACCCTCCGAAGCACCTCAAACGGCCTAATAAATTGAGGGCTCAACTTGACCTTCTTCTCAAATTTGATAACACCCTGTATGGGTGATACCTTCAGCAGAACCTTTTCCCCAACCATGTAAGACACATCTAGGGGTGTGCATCCAAATCGGTTTATCGATAAATCGAATCGATTATTTGTTATCGCTTCATCGATATCGATTTATCGATTTTGATTTTGAACTTTTCCTTATCGAGTTACCATTTTCGATTTCGATTTTGTCCTCTTCGGTTATCGGTTTATTGATAAACCGATAAGTTATACTAAAAAGATAACTGTACCCTTGTTCTATAATACCCTTTTCTTTACCCTAACCATGAGAAGACCAAATCAATAAAGTCATCTTTAGCCCATGCTCTCTTCTTCATACTAGTAGAAGAAGAAACCCCCTCCATCCCTAGCTCTTAACTCAGATTATCCAAAAGAAATCACCTCAAATCTGATTTAAACCTGAAAAACACACATATTAAAAAACCGCATATGAATGTCACTGTCAAAACTATTGCATGCAACAGTTATGAAGAAGACAAAGCCTCGAATACTAAACATGGGTGTCAATGTCGGCAAACAATCAAGGTATGGCCCTTAGTGTTAATATAGTTGTTTTATCTGTTAAATCCAAAAATCAATCAACACATCAACATAAGTCACTGTCATTAGTGGTCAAACAATTGTTTATTTGCAAAATCCAACGACAAAAATGGTTTGCGTGGTTGATAATTAAAGGATATTTTTCTGGTAATCGCCATAATTAACCAAAAGTCTAATCATCGATCTGTTAATTAGGATGTAAATTGATTCGATTGAATAATTAATATTAGCATTTTTAAAACCTATAATAAGGAAGTGAACCCAGCAGAGAAAGTGAACTCCGGCGAACTCCGACATACTCTGGCGTACTTAGTTTCGTTGCATATGCTCGTTGACACAATTTTTATGTTATAAATGGTGTTCATCTTATTTTAGATTCTTTTTGCCATATTACAGAATTGGGAGAGAGATTTTCAGTTTTACCTTAAGTGTATCACAACAATTCCACTTTGGATCCAAATTCCTAGCCTATCAGTAGGATATTGGACTGCAGATGCGCTGAGTAAGGTAGCAAGTGGAGTAGGGATGCCAATGTACACAAACAAATACACTATTGAACCGGGGAAAATCTCTTATGCAAGAGTCCTAATGAAATTTCATATAACAAAACCATTGGTGGAGACTGCTTAAATTATAACTCCTACGAGTGTAAAACAACAGGAAATTTTATATGAATGGAAGCCAAAGTTCTGTACTGAATGTCTACACTTTGGACATGATGTCTTTGAATGTTGGAAGTTAAGTAAGAATGAGGAAAATGAAGAATTCAAAGTTCCTAAGAGAAGGAATAGGGGCAGAAGAAGAAGAATCATATAGGAATTGAAACCAATAGAACAACAAGATAAGGAAGAGAAGAAGGAAGAGAAGAAGGAAGAAATGAAGGAACTGCAGAACCCTACAGAAGATGACAAGGTGTCACATGAAGGTGGTGCAGTTCAGAAAGGTAAGATGGTATAAAATGATGCAGACAAAAGGGAACAATGCCCCTCTCCAGATAAGCAGGACAGATATGCAGAAGCAAGCAATGGAAACAGATTCCAAGTACTAGCTGAATTGAGACAAACAACTGCACAGGGAGGGGGTCTGGCTCCTGATCCTACACGACACCCCCCAAATCATTAGTACATGGAATATAAGGGGGCTTACTAAGCCCTACAAGCAAAAAGAATTGAAAAACTTTTTGCAGAAGAATAAGGTGGATGTGCTAGGATCTCTAGAAACTAAAGTAAAAGAAAAAAAGGAAAAAACAATATTTTACAAAGTAGCAAGAGACTGGGGATATTGCTGCAATTATACTAAAGTAGAGAATGGTAGAATCTGGTTGATGTGGAAGACAAATATAGCAGTCAATGTAGTCCAAGTTCATGAGCAATGCATTCATTGTGTACCGAGTTATACACTGACTGGGTACCAGATTATGCTAACAGGATTGTATGCTAGAAACTAGCAACATGAGAGAACAAGCTTATGGTGTGAATTGCAAATGATGGAAAATCAGGTTCAAATCCCATGGCTCATAAGTGGTGACTTTAATAGTGTTCTCAACACTGAGGATAGGTTGGGACAACCAATTACTATGGATAAGATAAAAGAGTTCAAGGATTGTATTGATTCTATACAATTGACCCCGTTGAACACAAAAGGCTGTTTCTATACCTGGTGTAATAAATAGTATGCAGATGATAGAGTGTATAGTAGAATTGATTAGGCCTTTGGAAACTTTGAATGGATCAAAGAATATGGACATGTGGATGTTGTTTGTCTGGATCCCGGTTCTCAGATCACTCCCCTATAGTGATCCAAATTTGGAAGAGGAAGAATATATATCCTAAACCATTCAAGTTGTATATGGTAACAATGGAGCACAAGGAGTTTAAACCTATGCTAGAAGACATATGGAGGCATAAGATAAGAAGTGATCCTATGGATAGTATATGGCAGAAATTACAACAATTGAAGACGGTAATTAAGGGACTGAACAAAGAGATGGAAGCTATGAGAAAAGATTGAACCACGTAGGGCAACAGCTAGAATATGTGCAGAATAATCTGAAAATCAGTCCTTTAAATCAAGAAATGATAGAAAAGGAAAAGCAGGTACTTCAGGAACTATGGAAATGGAGTACAATAGAAGAAAGAATTCTGAGGCAGAAGTCAAGAGTAAATTGGATAGATTATGGAGATTCAAACTCCAAATACTTCTATGCCCAACTGAAGATGAGAGCAAGCAGGAATGCAATAACTTCTGTATTTAATGCAGGGGATTTAGAGTCATAGATACTAAAGAAGTGGAAAGAGAATTTGTTACTTTTTTAAGCAATTAATGGGGACTAATACTGGGATCAAACCATGTCCTAGTACAAAAATTATTATAGCATGTGTGTGCCTATCATTGCAACAACAACAAGAGTTAATTCAGGAAGTCACTTATGAAGAAGTTGATGAAGCAGTGAAAGACATGCCAAATGACAAAGCACCTGGTGTGGATGGTTTTCCAGTAGAGTTCTTTAAAATGCATTGGAATGAAGTGAAACAAGGGGTCTATGAAGCTGGGAGGTTCTTTTTCCAAACAAGTAAGATAAAGCAAGCATGGAATTGTACAGCAATAACATTGATTCCCAAAGGAACTACTCCCACAACTGTAAAGGATTATAGACCTATTGCCTACTGCACTACAGTCTACAAAATCATTGCAAAAAATAATGACTAAAAGGGTTAAGAAGGTAATTGAGTGCTTAATTGGGAAAGCACAAACTGCATTCATAGAAGGATGAGCATTGTGGATGATGTTCTATTTAGCCATAAGTTGTTTAATGGTTACAACAGGAAAGGTCTATTACCAAGATGTATTCTTAAGGTTGATTTAAAAAGGCATATGATTCTTTGGATTGGCAATTCTTAAGATATATGCTCACAGATCTTGGATTTCCACAAAAATTTATTGGGTTGATCATGGAGTGTGTGACAATAGTATCTTATTCCTTAGCACTGAATGGAGGACCTACTAAACCTTTCCCTTCTAGGAGAGGAATCCGAAAAGGAGATCCAATGTCTCCTTACCTATTTGCGATTGCTATAGAGTATCTGTAGAGGAAGATGAGTACATTAGCTGTGCAGAAGGAATTTAGATACCATCTAAAATTCAAGAAGCTGGGAGTGACACATATTTGCTTTGTTGACGATCTGTAAATGTTTTACAGGGGTGACAAACAATCAGTTAATGCATTGTAGAACACTTTCAATAAGTTCTCAAATGCATCAGGATTGCAAGCAAGTGCAGAAAAGAGCCCAATCTATATTGTAGGGGCAGCACAGCATATCAAAGAAGATCTAGTCCATCTTACTAGATATGCAGAGGGAAGTATACCCTTAAAATATCCAGGAGTTCCATTGTCTGCGAGGAATCTAAACATACACCAATGTCTGCCTTTAGTCGAGAAGATAACAGAGAGAGTCAGATGTTGGTCAGTAAGGATGCTCGCTTATTCAGGAAGAGTTCAGCTTATCAAATCGGTCCTATTTGGTGTACAAACATATTGGGCTCAAATATTCTTAATCCCAAAGAAGATCACGAAGATGATAAAGACTGTATGCAAGACTTTTCTATGGACAGGTTCAAATGAATTCTCCAGAAAAGTATTGATTGCATGGGACAAATTCTGCTAACCTAAATCAGTAGGTGCATTGAATGTGATAAATATGAGGATATGGAACAAGGCAGTAGTGTTAAAACATCTATGGGCTCTGTCTATGAAGAAGGATGCATTGTGGATTAGGTGGGCTCACACATATTACATAAAAAGTAAACAGATTGAAGATATTCACACACCCAAAGCAGTAACATGGGTGGTCAGGAAGATCATAGATGCAAAAGATGAAGTTATGCAGATGAGGACAGATCAACAGAGTATTGCAACCATTCTGGGGAACTTTGTGAAGCAAGGTAAATTTCAAATTCACAAGGCATATGTCTAGATGCAACCTCAATTCAGTAAAGTTGAATGGAAGAGTATCCACATGCACTCACAGATACATCATAGGTTTAAGTTTCATTTATGGTTGGCTATTAATCAAAGGATAGAAACTGTGGATAGACTTACTAAATTTGGTATCCAAATGCACAAACAGAGTGTATTTTTTGTGGAAAAGCTGAGGAAACTTTCGAACACCTCTATTTTGGCTGTCATAGTACCAAAAAACTGTGGGAAAGGATATTCAAATGGTTGGGGCATACAACACTGATAGGGGATTCGAACCATGAGTTGATATGGATTAATAACATGGCAAAGAAGAAAGAGTATATGGCAGAAATGACCACAACAGCTTTTGCAATGGTTGTGTACTGCATATGGCGTGAAAGGAACTCAATGCAATTCAACAACGAAAGATACAACATTGATGAAGTTTGTAAGGAAGTTGCAATGCATATACACATACAAGGAAGGAAGAAGATCAAGTGGAAACAAGGATTAGAATTTGTAAATAAACTGCCTTAGTATACTAGTTTAATAGTAGTACATGCATAGATAGTTATACTTTGTAATAGTGATTAGAGATTAATAGTCAGCATTAATTTGGGTATGTAACAACTTTTTTTGATGAAATAAAAGCAAATTTTCGTCAAAAAAAAAGAGTTCCTGAGGCCGCTCCTTCAATTCCTTCAATTCAGCCGGTTTCATACGGCACGAAGGAATAGAATGGGTTGAGTGCCCGGTACCTAGTCAATACCAAAATAAATTTCCCTGTCGGGCGGCAAGCCCGGCATGTCTATAGGAAATAGATCTAGAAAATCTTGCACCACCGGAACAGAATCAATAATAGGGGTCTTTGCACTGACATCCCTCACAAAGGCCAAATAATAAAGACAACCCTTACTAACAATCTGTTGGGCCTTCAAATATGAAATCACTCTACTGGAAACATAGTCTAAAGAACCTCACCACTCATTCCGCGATAACCCCGACATCGCCAATGTCACTGTCTTTGCGTGACAATCCAAAATAGCATGACATGGAGATAACCAATTCATACCCAATATCACGTCAAAATCAACCATATTCAGCAGCAAAAGATAAACTCTAGTCTACAATCCCCCAATAATCACTATACACAACCGATATACACGGTTAACAACAGTAGTATTGCCTACCGACGTAGATACACGAACAGATGAAGCTAAATACTCACGGGGCATATCCAGATAATGATCAAAGTACAACGATACATATGAATATGTTGAACTAGGGTCAAATAATGCAGAAGCATCTTGATGGAATATAGAGGCAGTACTTGTGATCACTATGTCTGAAGCAATAGCATCTGGTCTGCCAGGGAGTGCATAAAAATAGGCCTGACCGCCACCTGATTGGCCTCCCCCTCTAGGGAGACCCCTAGCTAACTGATCCCCACTCTGAGCTGGCTGACTGGGTGGTGAAGTAACTGGTGCAAAAGTCGAAGGCCAACTCCTCTGTTGAGATGAACATCCTGAAAAGTGACGACAATGTCTCTTGATATACCCAGATCTCCACACTAAAAATAACCTCTCCCAACAAATGACGGTGGGGAAAGAAGGGAGCCCCGAGTACCGAGATAACTGTTAGAAGGCCCTAACATAGATAAACAATGTAATGATGGTGCATGATGAACGCTGAGCTGGAAGGGAACTGAGAGATGATGACCCTAATGAGAACTTTGAGTACCATGGCTAGATGATTCACCGCGGTGAACTGGGCGAGCCATCTGAGCATACATGTAAGGGCGACCTCTACCGTGGTGGAACTGACCACCAGAAAGAACACCACCAAAATTACCTGATCTACAAGACCTCTTAGCCTCCCTCTCAACCCGCTCTTGACTGCGGTCTATCTCCATCTGTCGATCAATGTCGACAACCTCCTTGAAAGTAGCACCGGACACTCTCTCTCAGGTCATAAGCACACGCAGCTGAAATGTGAGGCCATTAATGAACCTCCTGATCCTTTCCGTATCATTGGGAACCAACCAAACTGTATGAGGGATGACTCAAAAAGCCTTATCTCGTACTACGTCACCATGATATTATCCTAATGCAACTGCTCAAACTACCTGCACAGCTCCTCTCTGTGATACGGCGGCACATACTTCTCCAAGAAGAGAACGGAGAACTCATGTCATGTAAGTGGCGTTGCACCAACTAGACTACGCCTCTCATAAGCCTCTCATTAGGTGAAGGCAACCAAGAGAACTGAAAAGTAGGGAACGAGACCCCACTGCTCTCCAAAATACTTGTTGTACGGAGCATCCTCTATCACTTATCCAAGAAGGCATATGCATCATATCCCTATGTACCACTGAAATATTGCTAGAGTCTTCCAAACCTCTCCAATTTACGTTGCTCATCATCAGTCATAACAGGAAACCACATAGCCTTGAGCAGCTGCAACTGACTAAGCTGGTGGTGCCCCCGGTGTCTGGAGTCCCTACATCACCTGCTCCGGTGTGCGGGCGGTGAAAGTCTGAGTACCTCCCTCGGCCTGAGAAGTGGCTACTGCAGGAAATAGAGACCGCCTAAGCAAGATTGGTGCACATGGTCAGAATATGAGCTAAGGCCTCCTGAAGGCCTAGAATCACAATGGGCATAACTGGTGCCCGAGCTGGTCCCACTATCACATCAATAACTGGGACCTTATCCTGGACTGGGGAAACTAGTGGATCTACAGGTGCAGCCCCAACTGCTGTGGAAGTTGCACCTCTGCCCTATCGTAGCCTCATCGCGACCTCGACCTCTCGTGGCCCTGGCTGGTGGTACTGGTAGTTGTCTGTCCTGCCCAATAGGACGTTTCCTCACCATTTGTGAGATAATAAAATAATAGAAGTTTAGTTACCGGAATCAACAGATTCGCACGATAAGAATTCAAGAAGGTGAAGTTTTCTAAGGGTTCTACAGCCTCTCGAAGATAAGTACAGATGTGTCCGTACTGATCTGCAAGACTCTACTAAATTCGATCATGACTCATGAGGCCTATGTAATCTAGGCTCTGATACCACCTTGTCACGACCCCAAAAAATAATCATCGTGATGGCGCCTATCGTGGAACTAGGCAAGCTACAACTGAACATTTCTAACGCAGTAAAGACACTTTTAAATGAAGACAGAAGCATTTACTATTAAAGGTAAGCCTTTTTGAAAATAGAATTTAATCAAAAGTATGATACAATCCATCCCAAAACCTGGGTGTCACAAAGTAAATCAGCATCTAAACTAGAATACAGTCCACTATAGAATAAAGAAGGAGAGTCAAGGCTCGCAAATGACATGTAGCTACCTCGAAAGTCTCCATTCTGTAATGCCTCAATCAGTAGCCTCCGCAGTGAACAGAAGCGCTTGGATCTGCACACGAGGTGCATGGAGTGACGTGAGTACATCCAACTCAGTAAGTAACAAGTCCAACCTTTGGATTGAAAGGTAGTGACGAACTCAGCCAGTATAGTTAGTAATAGTATTAACAGTGCAGAAATGTAGGCATGCTATCAATGTAAATAAACTGCTCAAATAGTGAAGTAGACCAGATCCGAAAATTGTAAATAAACATCATATATCTCTACATGCCAATGCACAGTATGTGATGCACCATATTGTCAGCCTCATGTGCTCACACTCTCAAATGCTTAACCCCTCGGTACTGTATATGGCCCATTCGGCCAAGTTGATCCATCCCGAAATATATATATCAGTGACTATAAGTCACCCAATACTCAGGAAGGCCAATCCATCCCTATGGAGAATATCTATCTTCAAGTATCAAGTACTTCGGACAAGATCCATATCCAGGGAAAATTTATCCCCTAATCATATCATTCGTGTTCACTAGGGGTGTGTACAGACTCCTCAGGGGCTCCTACAGCCCAAAAAACATCATAATATCAATATAACAGCTACGGCGTGCAGCCCGATCCCATAGCTGTCACTCATAATTAGGCTCTCGGCCTCACACAGACATCAATCTCTCTAGTCTCACTCACAGGCTCAAAATATCATGAAAACTAGCCCAAAACAATAGTATGACGAATCAATAAATGACAACTAAGACTCAAATATGATATGAAATGAATGTATATGACTGAGTACGAAATATCAATGAAATCAGTAAAGTGACAGCAAGAAACGACCACTATGGGTCCTAACAGTACCATCATAAAGCCTCAACGTAATATCTAGCATGATTGACACCTCAATTACTTTATTAAATGATGAAAACGCAGATATCAACAAGATAAAGTCACTATACATTGCCATGGAATCAACCAATTCACAATTCTCAGGGAGCATGCCCGCGTGCCCATCACTTGGCATGTGCATCACCTGAATACCAACCACATATCATATAATTCGTGGTTTCGAACACTCAAACCCAAGTCTGAAAGTGTTACTTACCTAAATCCGAGCCAAACTCTACTCCAAAATGCCTTTACTCTCAAATCGGTTTCCAAATGTCCCGAATCTAGCCACAAACAGTACAATTCTATTAATACAGGCTAAAGGGATCGATTCACAAGAAAACTGCTAAATTATTACCAAAATCCGAAATCGGCCCGAACCCGGATCCTGGGCACATATCTCAAAATCTCACAAAGGTCATAAAATTTGAAAGCCCATTCACTTTCGAGTCCAACCATACTAAATTTACCCAAATCCGATAGCAAAAATCCTACTCAAAACCTCAAAAATCCAACTCAAGAATTCTTCCTATTTTTCCTAATTTTCACCCTGAATCATAAGTTAGATGATGAAATTCAAGACATAACCTTGGAATATAGCCAAAATTAAGTAAGAATCACTTACCCCAATCAACTCCAAAAAAATCCCTTCAAGAATCGCTCAAATGCATGGTCTCTAGCTCAAAATATGAATAATGGGCTTAAACCCATATTTTTTAAATTAATATTGTTTGTCCAGATTTCCTTCTTCACGAACGCGACTAACCTCTCGCGTTCGCGTACACCAACATGACTGCCACCCAGTTTAACTCTTCGCGAACGCGACCAATGCTACGCGATGCTTTACTAGCTCAACTCATCGCGAACGCGGCCCATACCTCACGAGCGCGTAGACCAAAGACATGGGGGTCCCATTTGCCTCACTCCTTTTTGCGAATGTTACAATACTACCGCATACGCGATTCACACACAGACCAAATCTTCGCATTTGCGTCCTCTTCTTCGCGAATGCGAAGAATAAAGACTTTCCCAGCTCACATTTACCCTTCACGAACCGAGGCTTCTCTCACGAACGCGTAAGAGGAATCCATAAGGAACAAAGCAGAAGACATCAACCAAACGCATCAAGTCCTAAAACCCCATTCAAACTTAGTCGAACCCTCAAATCACCTAAAAAATATCAAAAACACAAAATTCATACGTATTCAAGCTTAATGAACTTTAAAATTTCCAAATTCTACAAACAATGCCGAAACCTATCAAACCACATCATATTGACGTTAAATTTTACACACAAGTCATAAATTACACCAAGAACCTACTCCAACTTTCAAAAATCCAATCCGACCACGATATCAAAAAATCCACTACCAGTAAAACTTTCCAAAATTCTAACTTCCACCAATTCTAGCCTAATTATACTACGAACCTCCAAAATACAATACGGATGCGCTCCTAAGTTCAAAATTACCTAACAAAACTAACGAATGATTAAAATTAAAATCCGAGGCCGTTTACACATAAGTCGATATCCCGTCAACTTTTCCCACTTAAGCTTTCAATTAAGAGACTACGTGTCTCAATTCACTCTGAAATTACTTTGGACCCAAACCAACCAACCTAGTAAATTATGATACTGCTATAGAAGGAAGCACAAAATAGAGGAAGGGAGCTACAACTCTTGAAACAACAAGTTACAAATAGTTGAAGCCATACATCTTTGTGCAATATTAAAGGTCTGCTCCCACCTCTTCGGGCAACAAAATGAGTTATCTTAAATGCTTTTATGAGCTCTCTTCTTGAAATTAGCATTCACCTAAATTTCACGATGAGGCTGACATACACACTTAGTCTGCAATTAAAACAAAAGTTAGACGAACACATTAATTGTTATATAAATTATATTTATTCGTACCTTAAATTGAAGCCATATATTCACTCTATTTTGGTATGGGATCTCTCTCCAGGAATTCCACGGCTTATGGAAAAGTGGCTTCATAGCTTTCACAACCATATGTGTGACTTGAAAGGATGGAAAAACCTGCATTATATGTAAAATAAATATTTGTTAAATATATGTAGATGTTTATTCTAAATATCAAAAGTTAATAAATTACTTACCCGTTCCCATGGGTTACGATAATCAATCGATGCAACTGATCATACTCTACACTCTCACTAGCATATTGTCTCTGTGAAGGAGCAACTGAAGTAATACTAGTAGATGGGGATGAAACCACCTAAGATCCTCTAATATCTAGTCTAGAAACATTAAGAGTAGATGATAATGGAGTGGACGATGATGGAGGCACAAAAGACAAACCATCATGTTGAGTGTAATGCCCGCCCTGGGATGGAATTAATAGTGAGATATCATGCTGACAAGCAGGGACACAATGATTCAAAGGTAGAAAATTAGAGGTGGGCATAAAATTAATGGTAGTCGAGGATGAACCGCCCTGGTTCGACAAGGAATATTATTGTAATTTTCTAGCGGGGAGGGAAGGACTCTGAAAAACTCAAGTGGTATCGAAGTCATTAACTGAAATGGATGAGAAAAAGTTGGAGGAGGACTCATCCTAGGCATATGTGAAGGAATGTAATCACTCTTGGATAGAAAAGTATTTTTTTCTTCTTAGATTGTTTCGGTTATTTACCCTGTGGAAGTTATATGTGCAATTTAAGTAAAACAAATATAATAAAAAATCAATAGGTAATAATATAAAGCAGTTCTTCTACATATTATAATAATTAAAAAAGAACATATATAAAGTTCAACAACATATAAAAATAAAACAATAACATAAGGAATAACATAAGAAATCAAACAAGTCATAAAACACACAAACAACTCAATCCTCATTGCTTTCTTCATATTGATCATATTCATTTTCATCATCATTTTTTTCATTTTCATCATTTAATTCTTCATCCTCTCTTGCTTCATATTCATCACTTGAATCTCCATCCTCGTTTTTCATGGATGTTTCTTACTCGTACTCACTTTTATTTGATCTAAGGACTGAAGGATCGAATTCTTCATAAACGCCTCACTATCCTGCAATTCACCTACTAGTTCATCATCCACCATTGCTTCAGCACTTGAAAATGTTATTTTGTTATGGCACATCTAATGCACCCTTGACCTCAACTCTATCTACGGGCTTTGTTTTTATCACTACCCTTCATGCATCCTTCACTTGCACAAAGGATAAGGTGCGTAATACACATGTTTCACATTTTATACTATGATAAATAGGTCATAGAGTCTAGACCTTCATGTGTGCTTTATTTCAATTATTTTATACAGAGGATGCACCTTTATGTCTCTAGTAGGTGTTGGATCAAAGAGTACAAACTTATTCTTTGGCTAACCAATACTATACTCGAGTTATAATATTTTGAAGCACACCATAATAATCTACATCATCATCAGCTTTCACACAAATGCCACAATTATTGGGTTTTTTGCCCTTGGACAATTCTTTTATATGAAATTTGTACCCACTAACAGAGTACTTAGACATCATTCTGACCTTTGGGCTAGGTCCCCAAGAAATGTCGCGCAAAAATGGATCATTTACACCATTATGAGGATTATGAAGATAGAGTGAATCTGATATATAATAACTAATTAGAAACTAAAAGTACGTACAACTGATAATAATTTGCATTAAAAGAAACTTCGCCAATACTTACAAAGTGTTTAAACCATTCTATAAATCTATGATAAACATGCTCATGCCCATATGTACCCACAATGATTGATGATTGATCTTGAATGTAAGTCAGCAGTATAAATGTACACTTACGTATAATAAGGTTAGAACATGTGTTGTAGCTAACATTAGGTCCATCTTGTTCAAAAATTGTGTTGGACTATGTTTCGAACCGCCTTTTCTAGTTTGAATGAATATGAAAAAGTGTGGTACCAATGGATCTATATTGCCACTATCATTATTCCGATCAGGTCTATTTCTTAAACATGGCACTTCATGTTCAAAATAATATAAACAGAAATAATATGTTTTCTCTAGACATATATGTCTCACATATTGACCCCTCAATCATTGATCTATTTTTCACGGTCGCTTATATTTGCAAATCATCCTGCATAGCATGATTTTAAGATGAGATAATTTTTAACTAAAACACATAAGAATAATTGATTAAAGTTCTCACGAAGGGATACAACCATATACATTGAACTGGACCTCATAGTCGTGTTTCATGTGCAAGATGAATTGGAATATACTCCATGATGTCAAAAAAACAAGCGTGAAATCTTTTCCAACTTGTTTAAAGTTAAGCGAATGTTACTGTCCATGTAAGTTAGGTTCTCCGCCCTCAATGTGCACAGAAAAGCTCCTTCAAAAATAAATATATCTCTACAATAGGCTTCCATATTCTATAAGCAAAACATTAAACGCAATAGGCATCAAAGGTTCCATATAAATGTGACAATCATAGATTTTCATAGACATCAACTTCCCTTCTTTCATGTCAACAAACCTAGATAAGTTTGATGCATATTCATCATCCATTGTCAAATTATTAACCCTATCACAAATCTTCTTCTCTCATCCAAAGTGAATGTGTAACTGGCTTTAGGCTTCTAAATCTTATTGTTCAAGTATGTCAAGTACAACAACCCGTCTACAATATTATTTCAAATTCATACGGGCCTTCAAATTATCTTTTGTCTTATTGGTTACATCCATCAGAGTATTGAACAAGTTACCAAAAAGGTTATTCTGGATATGCATGATATAACAATTATGTTGAAGAGGATTGAACTTCAAATAAGGTAAAGACCAAAATGTGCTATGTTTTGTCCGGTTGTGTGTAATACCATATCCCGGTATCTTATTAGACAATGAGTACTCTATTACTTTAGGTAGATTCCTAACTCTGTTCTTAATCACTTCAAGCGACAAAACATACGGTGGCTCCTCATAATCAGTTTTGTTATTCATAAATTCACTTGTATTTCTCCTATACTCATGATCCATTGGCAAGAAGCGACGATGAAAATCAAACAATGTGTTCTTGCCCCATGAGTCATAGTGAATGCTTTTTTGTCTCCCATACAAGCCGGACAAGCTAACTTTCCAGCAGTTGACCACCCGGACATTATTCCATAAGTAAAAAAATTATTTATATTCAACATTAAAGCAGCACGAAATCTGAGATTTTTTTAGTTGATACATCATATGTTTCCACACCATGATGCCATAATAACTTCAACTCATCAATTAGGGTCAGCATGTATACATCAATCAAGCTTTTGGATTGCGTAGAACTGGAACAATACAAGTTAGAAAAAAATATTGACTTGTCATATATAGTTCACGGGGCAGATTATACAGCATAACAAATACTGTCCAACATGAATATGGTATAGCAGACACTGCAAACAGAGTGAATCCATCAGCACATAATCTCAACCTAACATTTCTCGGTTCACTGGTAATGTATGGGAACACCCTATCAAAATTCTTCCATGCTTCTCCATCTGACGGATGACATAGCACACTATCTGGCCTTCTATGTTCATAATGATATCTCATGTGCGGAGCCAAACTCATTGATTCATACAACCTTTTTAACCTTTGTATAAGGGGGAAGTAGTGCATCGCCTTCACTGGAACCTTCTTCTGTTTAGCATTTGTGAGTTCTTTGTAACCCGGATGATTACAAAATTTGCAATTTTCTGAAGTTGCATTATCCTTATAGAATAACATTCAACCTTTTTAAAACATTGAATGCTCCCTGATGAAAGACCCAACTTGGAAACCGATTTCTTTTCCGTATAAAACTCTTTGGGCAGGTCAATCTTTGTGGGACTATGTTCATTCATAAGGCCAATGACAGAATCCATGACGACTTGAAAAATAGAATTATCTGATTTAATACTTATAGTTTGTTTGGCCAAGCTACAAAAATCAGCTTATTTTGATTAGTACTTTTTCTCAAAGGTACTTTTGGCGAGAAACAGTTTGTATTTGGGCAATTAATTTGTAAAGCACTTCTAAGCACTAATTATTGTTTGGCCAAGCTTTTAAAACTGCTTCTAAGTGTATTTTTCTCAAAAGTATTTTTCAAAAAAAGTGCTTTTGGACAGAAGCTACTTTTTTCTACTTCTATCTTTCGTCAAAATTACTTTTTTTTTACTTTCAAAAGCTTGGCCAAACACCTCAATTTTTGGAAAAAATCACTTTTGGCTAAAATACATAAAACACTTTTGGCCTAAAAAAATCTTGGCTAAACAGACTATTAGTAATCTAATTGCAACAGATAACTTGGAATGCCTTGAACCTTCATAAAGCGGAAACTAGCTTCCTCTAACTATTTGAAGAAGCTTTTAGCATCATCATTTGATTTGGATTGAGCCCCTGGGAACATCTCAAAAATATCCTTCATCATTTTATTAAATCGAAAATTTTCAACATTATTCACCCCTATAAAACTATGTTCTTCACCACCAAAAGAATTTTAAAAATGAATATCATCTACACTAGCATGACTCTCCCCATGGACAGTTCACACATAAAAGAATTCATAAACCCCTCCTTATACATATGAACATTAATAGTATCAGAACCCAATAACTTAAGAAACTTGCATTTCATACAAGGGTACCCAATCGTCCCTCCGATAAGAAAATCATCAGGTATCTTTGCCCTAGATGCCTAAATTCTATCTACACATATAAGAGAATTAGAAGTTGAAATATATTTATGTTACTTACACTAACTAATAAATTTTACTATATTCTTCAAAGGTAATTTATCCAAATAGTTTAATCATATATTTTAGCGCAATCTGATATTTATCCATCTTATTTGGTAATTTAAAAAGGTTTTTAGATTTATCCAAATTTATTAGTAAACTAAAACGGCGTTGAACATTGTATTCAAGAAACCTTAAACTTAATACAGTTTCAAAGTAAAGAAATTAATTTTATTTAATAAAATTTAATTTTACAATCACTTCATAAGTTTCACTATTGTTATACTAGCAACATCACATTTCATAAGTTTACTCACGGGCTTCATTGTTATCAAACAAAAGAAATAGTCGTCATTAATAAATATTTAAATTTAAATTATTTTAACATATAAAAATTAAGGAATTCAAATAGCATACAAAAATTAAGGCAATTAATTCAAAAGGAATAATTGTTTAACATAACAAGTAAAAGGAATTGAAATAGTTGGGATCTACGATAACAATTATACAAAAAAAAAATGACTAATGTACAAGAACAATATAATAATTTACCAACTAATTTCTAAAAATTCAACTAATTTTCCTAGCAACTAAGCCATAGAAAACTTCCCAAAAAATAAAACTAACTTTGCTATGAGAAATATACAACTGGACAAGGTGAAGATGGTGATGGGCGCTACAACCAAAGCTTGTGGAGATGATGGCTTGTAACGACCCGACCGATTGTTTGGAGTTCTAGCGCGTCGTTCAGCAGTTTGAGGTCATGAATAGCTTCATTTCAGGTATTATGACTTGTACGCATGGTCGGAATTGAATTCTGGGAATTTTGGAGTTGATTTGAAAAGAGAATTCTCCTTTCGGAAGTTTTAAGTTGAAAGAATTGACTAAGATTATATTTTTGAGTAAACGACTTTGGAATCGGAATTCGAAGGTCCTAGCTGGTTCGTATGATAATTTCGGACTTGGCCGTATGTCCCGATCGGATTTTGGAAGATCCAGGAATATTTCGGCACCTATTGTGGAAGTTAGTATTTTTAGAAGAATTTCATAAGTTTGGGTTGAAGTGCATTTCAGTTTTATCAATTTTCGTTTGGGATTCCGAGTCTGGGAATAGCTCCATATGGTGATTTTGGTATTGGGAGCGCGATGGGAAGTGAATTCAGAGGTCCATAGGTCATTTTGGAGCCATTTGGCTAAAGATAGATATTTGAAGGTTTTTAGAAGTTTAATCGAAAGTGGACTTTTGGATATCGGGGTTGGACTTTGATTCTAGAAGTTGGAGTAGGTCTGTAATGTCAAATATGACTTGTGTGCAAAATTTAAGGTCAATCAGAGAGATTTGATAGGTTTCGGCATCGAATGAAGAAGTTTGAAATTTTAAAGTTCATTAAGCTTGGACTGGAGTGCGATTCATGATTTTATAATTGCTTGATATGATTTGAGGCCTCGAGCAAGTCCGTAATGTGTTGTGGGACTGGTTGGTGTGATTGAACGGGTCCTGGGGGCCTCAGGTAGATTTGGGTTGTTTAACAGATCGAATTTGAAATTTAAAGAAGAAATGAAGCAGTTGCCTTCTAGTGTAACCGCACCTGCGAGGCTTGGCCCGCAGGTGCGCAGCCGCAGGAGTGGCCTTTGTGTCGTAAAAGCGAAAATCGACCGGCTGGGTAGGGACCGCAGATGTGGGACCGCACCTGCAGAAGCAGCGTAGATGCGGAAGTTGAGGGCTTGGAGGATCGCACCTGCGGAATCGCAGAAGCGGTCAGGTGACCGCAGGTGCGAAAATGCTGGAGGTTCTTTTAAATCGGGGTTTGTGTTCATTTTCAATCGCATTTCTTCCATTGGAGCAATTTTGAGGTTCCATTTTCACCATCAAGCATGAGGTAAGTAATTTATACTATTTTTGAGTTAAATATATAATTATATACGGATTTGGACATGGAAATTTTTAGGAATTCGGGATTTGGAGGGAAACCTAGAAATTTGGTATTGGATTTTAACCACTATTTTGGGCATGAAATTAAGAGTAAATTATATATTTGAGTTCGTAAGGTTATGGGTAAACTTTATCTTCAAAAAAAATTTCAATCCGGGCACGTGGGCCCGAGGGCATTTTTGTCAACTTTTCGATCGAGGTTAGGAATATAAATTGGATTATTATGAGCAATTGAACTTATATTAATTTATTTGCGTAATTATTGGATAGCCTTGGAGCATTGTGCATCAACTTAAGTCTTCAAATGGGCATGGAATATCGGTTATGGAACTTCGGAGCAAGGTGAGTCTCCTTTCTAACTTTGTAAGAGGGAATTATCCCCGTAGGTGAGTTAATTATTTATGTGCTCCTATTTATGGGGATTACGTATGTCACACCTCCTTTTGGCGCTACCGCACCCCGCGAAGGGCGTTGTGGAAGGGAGTTTTTTTCAATTTAAAGGACAATCGAAACGGGATTCATTATGTTTGATTCAGAGTCGCCACTTG
>MU764837.1:12650-24122 GCA_026770625.1 Nicotiana glauca
TGTTATAAAATAATAAAAGAACAAGAGCAATATTGCAGAGAAAGAGAGAGAGGAAATTCTTATTGAATTTTGGGATCATTTACAATGGGGTAAGACCCCTCTATTTATAGAAGAAAAATGACTTAGTCACAAAATAAAACTCTCTACAAGATAGACATTCACTCCAAATAGAATTCTATTCCTAACATATACAACGTTTGATTTACATTTCTATTCATGCATAGTTAATTTTTGTATTGAGTTAGACGCCAAATTTAGTATAACTTTATACCGCTATTAATATAGAATAATTAATTTATGTATAACTTATATACGAATAAACCATCAAAAGGAAAAAAAATTGTCTTTTTTTCTTTTCTTTCTAGAAGCCTGTGAAAGTCATGCAAGACATCATCTAAAATATTTGTTTACTTTTTAAACTAAAAAGCAACGAGTTTACAATTATTACATGTTAGGGCAAGACTTTATACACACTACTTTTTTTAAACTTCATTTGAGTTTATCTTGCACATCCAATCTTAGTGCAATGAACCAAACACCTAATAAGACATAATCTTTGTATTACTAAATTATATATTATTAGTTCTTGTATTATTAAATATTGTATTATAATTCATGTATAACTTATTTCGAACCAAACTATCTTTAATGTAATATCATAAGGTTCAAACCTATTTTTTATATCTTAAAATAAATTATTTTGTTTAGAGCAAGCTAAATTTTGAGTGCTTTTTCTTCAATTTTTGTTTTTGAAAATATTGTTTGTCCATAGAATATGAATAGTTTTTTCTTCCACTCATAAAACTAAAGTTTTTTTTCAAACAAAATGCATGTCCAAATATAACTTTCACTTCAAAAAATTATTTTGCTGTACCACTTCAAAAATTTATTTTTCAAATTTTAACTAAATCTATATACCCAAATGCTAGCTAATGAAGGACCTATTTGGACATGGATTCTTAAATATTTTTTGAAAAACTTAATTTGGATGAAGTTTGATTTGAAATTGAAAATGTGGGGATATAAATTTTAGAGCATTAAAGTTTGATATGTTAAAAAATTCATTTTTTATCTACAAATCTCCAAATGGTCATGATTTGGTCCAAAAAGATAGGCTATATTTGAAATTTGAAGTTTTGATTTTCGAAATCTTTTAAAAACTAAACTAATTCTATAAACAAACACTTTTTTTTTATTTTTTTAACTTAAAACTTACGGCCAAACGCCTAAGAAGAATGTCTTTGTGACATGAAATTAGTGAGTTTCTTTTTTTTTTTTTTTAAGTGTGGGGTCAATTTCTAGTATTTACCTTCAAAGTGGAGCACTAAACAGTACTTCGGGAGAGCTTGGGAAGAAATAATTTGAAAAGTCCAAAAATGTCTAATCTTGTCACATAATTCCGTAAAAATTGCACGGGACCACGGAACGCCCAAATTAACCTGTAGCCGCATTATTTTTTTGTTTGCATCCGTATCCACTTTTTAAAAAACTTCAGTTATCCTTTTAATTAGGAAACTTCAGCTCTAGAACTGAAGTTTTTATTTTATAACTGGCAAACTTCAGCTCTAGAGCTGAAGTTTTTATTTTATAACTGAAAAACTTAAGCTGGAAAACTGCTTAACTTTTTATTTTATAACTGGAAAACTTAAGTTCTAGAGCTGAAGTTTTCCAGTTATAAAATAAAAACTTAAGCTCTAGAGCTGAAGTTTCTGGGTTACTAAACAAAAACTTCAGCTATAGAGCTGAAGTTTTTATTTTATAACTGGCAAACTTCAGCTGTAGAGCTGAACTTTTCCGGTTACAAAGACAAAAACTTCAGCTCTAGAGCTGAAGTTTCTGGGTTACTAAACAAAAACTTCAGCTATAGAGCTGAAGTTTTTAGTTTATAACTGGCAAACTTCAGCTGTAGAGCTGAACTTTTCCGGTTACAAAGACAAAAACTTCAGCTCTAGAGCTGAAGTTTCTGGGTTACTAAACAAAAACTTCAGCTATAGAGCTGAAGTTTTTAGTTTATAACTGGCAAACTTCAGCTGTAGAGCTGAACTTTTCCGGTTACAAAGACAAAAACTTCAGCTCTAGAGCTGAAGTTTTCCAGGACAAAAGAAAAATTTCAGCTGGAAAACTGCTTAAGTTTTTATTTTATAACTGGAAAACTTAAGCTCTAGAGCTTAAGTTTTTATTTTATAACTAGAAAAGCTCTAGAGCTTAAGTTTTCCGATTACAAGGACAAAAACTTCAGCTGAATTTTGCCAGTACAAAAGAAAAACTTCAGCTGAAGTTTTCTAGTACAAAAGAAAAACTTCAGCCTCGTGGGCTGAAGTTAATTTCAGCTGAAGTTTTCCAGTATAAAAGAAAAACTTCAGCCCACAGGGCTAAAATTATGTGAAAAAACGGATACATTTATAATTTTTTGTAAAGCGAGCATAAGTTAATATGTGGCACAAAAAACGGATATAGATGCAATTGCCCGCATAATTCCCGGCCCATTAATTATTATCATTTCCATTTAAACCCCTCAGCCCTACAAAACCCACCCTCCACCTCCACCGCCTCCGGAACTCTAGAGTCGTCAGTCGTCACTGTAAATTTCCACATTCTAACCTGACCAACTCGGTTATAAAAATCCCATCACCGCCAAATCAAATCAAAGCACACGACCACAAATATCCTCGTCTAATCCACGTGTCCTGTCATACAATATAACTTCCTTGTAGCAAATTTGCTTTCCTTGTAACTTTAGCATAATGTCTAAAGCTAAAACTAACCACGGTTAGTTAGTACACTTAACCATGGTTAAAACTTCTACTTTTTCCATTACTTTATATACAAACTGAACATCACCGCTTAAACTTCCAAAGCCACATTCCAGTAACATGATCGGAGGAAAAAACCACCACCTTAATCCAACGGTTGATATTCCACCATGGCCATACACAGATGATCAAACGGCTAACATGCACTTCATGTTAAGGCCGAACGAAAATTCCAATTCTACCCCTAACTTTGCCGAAGATTATTCTCAGTTTGAGTTAGAAAATGGAGAAATTGAACTTCCAGTGGACATGTACGCATGTGATAATTTCAGGATGTTTGAGTTCAAGGTGCGGAATTGCGCACGTGGGAGGTCACACGATTGGACTGAGTGTCCGTACCTTCATCCCGGCGAGAAAGCTCGTCGCAGGGACCCACGCAAGTATCACTATTCCGGTACTGCATGTCCGGATTTTCGTAAGGGGAATTGTTTGAGAGGCGATGGGTGCGAGTTTGCTCATGGCGTATTTGAGTGTTGGCTTCACCCAGCTCGCTATCGTACGCAGCCGTGTAAAGATGGTGTTAATTGTAAACGTAGGGTTTGTTTCTTTGCTCATTCAGCTGATCAATTGAGAGTATTGAGCCCGAACGCTGACTCAGGCTTTGAGCATCAATCTCCTCGGCTCTGCGGTAGAGTTCTGCAATTTGTTTCGTCGCCCGAGTCGAGTTCCCCACCGACTGAGTCACCGCCTATGTCTCCGATGCTGAGTCGGTCGTTGGGTTCGAACTCGGTTAATGACGCAATAGCTTCGCTTCGTCGGTTACAGCTAAACAGGTTGAATTCTATGCCTTCGGCGTGGAATGTACAATTGGGATCTCCTAGACTCGGGTCGCCTGGACGACCTGTGACCCGACCCGGTTTCTGTAGCTTGCCTGTAACTCCAACTGGGAATTTGACCCGACCCGGGAATCGGTGCTTTGATCTGTGGGAAGAGGAACCTGTGTTTGAGAGGGTAGAGTCAGGTAGGGATTTAAGGGTAAAGATGTTAGAGAAGTTGAGTAAGGAGAATCCACTTGATGGAGTTAACCCGAATCTGAATTCGGATGCTCCGAACCCGGATGTCGGGTGGGTTACGGATCTGATCCAGTAAAACGGTGGGCCTTTTTTGCTTCCTCTATTTTTTGCTTGTTTATATTAAGGTGGGAGGAGAAAGAAATTTGGAAATCCTAACTTTATTTTTTGGGTTTTATAGTATGTCTGTGTATATATATATAGTAGTAAGAATTTGGTTGTAGCAGATATGGAAAATGATGTTTGGTTTTAAGGGGAAAAGTGGCGGTTATGGTCTTTTTTCGGGTAAGGAATTATTAGGAGCTATTTATGGAAAGATTAGGGTTTAGGAGGATTTATTTTGGATAAATGTTTAGACAAAAAAAGAAGGTAAATTTTATCTTCGAGTTGCTGAAGAAAGACGTAGCAAATCGAAGATGGATGATTTTTTGATGTTTTGATATTTAATGTTTTTAATCCTCCTAATGTATGTAAGTAAATATGTTTGTACATTTGTAGTATTTTGTATTTCTATTTTTATTGTTGTCTTCAAGCTTTCTTAGTTCATGTATTCTTCATATATATTATTGACGTTTATGAACTATGAATCCTATGCAATTAACGTGAAATGACATGCAACTGGAATTTGTAGTTATCTGCCTCGCATTATAGTTTTTGATTCCCTTCGATAATATTGGGTGCTACTGTTACACCCAACTGCGCGTATTCATGAGTGTAACCATTAGTAGCACAATTTTTTTGTGAAACAATATGGTCTCCATCAGAGGCAACCTAGGATTTAAAAGTGTCAAAGTAAAATATATAATGTTTTAAACATATACAAATATAAAAGTGCGGAAATGGCATCTGGTTTGATTTTGCTTGAAACGCCGTTGCTTTGATAAAAATGATTTGACTGAACATCTTTTGAGCTGAGGTGATATTCATTTTTTGACATTGCCCCTGGTGGCCGGGGCGGATGCATTTTTTGGGTTAACCTTTAACACGAAATATAAATTTATATGTTAAAATTTAATAAGTTTTAACAAATACTATATCTGTACTCATTGTTTTATCAGTACAATAAATTTAATATTGAAAGTTATATAAATTAAATATATTAAATTTAAATTTTAAACTTGTCTTTTATTAAATATATTAAATTTAAATTATAGATCCGTCTTGATCATACAAAAAGGCTAGGAGTGGCTTTAGAGATTTTTGGATGAATTGTGCATAGGTGTGCTAGAGAATATGGAGAAAGATTTGGATGAATTATGTGGTAGAGATTTTGGAGAATTTTCCGGTGCTACTTTGGCAGGTATGATGTTAACTGCCTTTTGATGTGTGACATTAAAGGCAGGAGAACAAAAATAACAAAGGGACTTTGGTGTCAGAGCAACTGTAGCGTGAAATGGTCCAATTGGTACCCAAAACCAACACTGATGTGCCACCCGTACGGTTAGGCTATTGTCTTTGGCTGTTTAATGTCCTTTACTGAGAGCATCTCCAACGGTGCGTTACTTCTTGCACTAATTGCAAATTTGGAGTATTCTTGCTCCAATGATACTCTATTTCTTACTCTATTATAGATTTGGTGCAACACTATTCATTACTTTATATTTGATGTACAGTTAAAAGTCTAATTTGTTCCTCTACTATTATAAATATGCTTTATTTATATTCTGTTTATGTTTTGTATCAAAAATATCCCTATCGTTATATATTAGGGTCATATTTACACTTACACGTTAAAAACTCCATCCCTTCTTTTAAAATCCGGCAAATGGCCCTCTACTTTCAAAAAATGACAAATATATATATATATATATATATATATATATTTCAAAACGAAAATATTTTATTGAAAATAACTTTTTCAGTTTTTAAAAAACGAAAATATTTTGTTAATTTTTTTTTTGTTTTAAAAAAAATCAGTTTATACAAATTTATTTTTTCAGTTTTACAAAAAGAAAATCTTTACAAAAACTGAAAAAAATGAAGAAAAAAATATTTTTCAAAAAACAAAAATATTTTGTTGGAAATATTTTTTTCGGTATTAAAAAAACGAAAATATTTGTTAAAACTGAATATTTTTTTTCAGTTTTTACATTTTGTTCCCAGTTTTTACAAAAAAAATATTTTGTTAAAAAAATGATTTTTTTCTAGTTTTTACAATTTATTTTGCAAAATCTTTTCAGTATCTACTCAGTTTAACAAAATATTTTCGTTTTTGAAAAATATCTTTTTCCAGTTTTTTTAAAGATTTTCTTTTTGTTAAAACTGAAAAAACAAATTTATATAAACTGATTTTTTTTTGAAAAACAGAAAAAAAAATTCGTTTTTCAATAAAATATTTTCGTTTTGGCGAAATGGCTTCCTGACCACTTAAACTTGCATGGCTTTTGAAAGCTGATACACCAACTTACAAGTTTCTCATTTGAACACTCCAATTAGTGATATCCTTGACTAATAAACACGTTGGACCCTTGATCATCCGCGCGTGTATCACACTTCTGCTAACGTGTCCGCCCAGTCAGTACTGAGCCAATTAAAATATTACACGTCAGACACCCAACCCTTTTACCATTCCCGTTTGCCTTTCTCTCTCTATCAGTGGAAAAATCCAAATCAAGAATTCATTTTTAACTCTACAGTTGAGCATTTTAGAGCTCATTCATCAATAAAAATGCCAACTTTAGTGAAAATCAAAAACCTTCTGGATGTAGAGTTGAATAAGAATAACAAAGTGGAAATGTTGTCAATTTCAATGGGAATCAAGAACTCATTTATTTTCCAAAATGCTTCAAAAGGCAGCACTTCATCTCCCAAAAACATCACCCAAAGTTAGTCACCGGAATTCACCTCAACGTGCTCTTCTTAAGCCCTGTTGCAGCTGACCGTTCAGCCCGCGCATCTGCTGACTCGAAAGAAAATCTGCGGCTACATCTGAAGGCACACCTGATAATTGAATTTAGACCAAGTGCGCATATTAATGCACATAGCAGAGCTGCTAGGATAATTATCATGTTGGCGTCAAAACTTGCTTCCTTGGAGTAACCATGAAATGAATTGCTTTCGTTGTTACTTGGTGGAACATAATGAGTATTAGGTATTAGCCGCTATGTACGATAAAAGAATTCCATAGTCCCAATCTGATTCTTGTATTGCAGCAGCAAAAAGTAGGACATATGAACTGAAATATGAAAGCCCCTTTCTAAAGGGAACCAGAAATTAAAATGATCAATCAATTCTAGTACTGAAAATGGAACCAGAAATTAAAAGGATCAAACAATTCTTTCTCTGAAGAATATGTTGGTTCTGTGACATTTGTGATGGGGAATGAAGGAGGGCAGTATAGAAAATAAGTGGTGGATGTTTTTGTATTTATCTTGGATTTCCTTAGAGTAGAAGGAAGGGATGAGACAAATAATGCCTAAATCAAAGCTGCCTGTCTTTTTGGAAAACAAAATGAGACTAGAGTACAGTATAATCTGAAGTAAAGTTCAAGAGAAAAAGGCAGCACTTCATCTGATAAAATATCATGGCATAGCCAGTTTTCACACTGGTCAATGAAAAATAGCCAGCGTTTACCAAGTCAATAAAAAATAGCCAATATTTTACTGCAACAGGGACCGATCCAGTATAATATACGGGAGTTCTGGTGCATTCGTGTACGAACTCCAGCATATTATGCTGGACCGGTATACTTTGCTAACTCCTGTAAAATTTGCGGGAGACTGGAGCAACAGTGCTCCAAACTCCAGTATATTATACTGGACAATTATACCTGCTGGAACTTCCGTAAAATTTACTCAGATTTAAAGTGGCTAAATTTCGATGACTTTTGAAACTTGGCTATTTTTCATGACCAGTGGTAAATCTGGCTATTTTTTAATTTCTCCCCTTCATCTCTTTTCAGCAAAAAAAAGGAATCAAGTTATATATATTGTTCACGCGCCTTTATAGCGCGGTGTGCACCCATTTTAGCCATGTGAGCTGGGCCGCTTTCACATAAGCATAGTCAACGGTCAAATTTATTAGTTTTTGTTGCATCAAGTTGGAGTGTTCAAATGGAAAACTTGTAAGTTGGTGTATCGGCTTTCAAAAGTAATGCAAGTTTAAGTGGCCAGAAAGCCATTTCGCCTTTCGTTTTTTAAAAACTGAAAAAGTTATTTTCAACAAAATATTTTTGCTTTTGAAAAATATTTTTTTTCATTTTTAAAAAGTAGAGGGGTATATTTGGCCCTTTACCGGATTTTAAAAAAAGGGATGAAGTTTTTAACGTGTAAGTATAAATATGACCCTAATATATAACGATAGGGATATTTTTGATAGAAAACATAAACGGAGGATAAATAAGGTCTATTTATGATAGTAGAGGGACAAATCAGATCCTTAACCGTTTGGTTTAATATTATTTTATTCATTTTTTTTATTTTTGGACTTTTAATTTATCATATATTGTGTATATAATTAACTTTTATATTAAGATATTTATAATTTTAATTTTATATCTTATTTTTTGATATATTAATTTTTGTATATATTATATTTATATAAAATTATAAGTTAATTTTATTATTATTATAATTGTATAAAAAAAATATAACCATTATTTAAAAATAAAAATTACAAATTTAAGATATCTAATGTTGCTAAATACAGAACAAAAAATTCACAAAAAAATTAAGGATAAAGATGCACATTTCCCACTTCGTAATGCATTAATTGAGTATTTATAGGAGAATAAAGACAAAAATTAAATATTTATGTGGTACTTAAATTAAATTTGACTATGATGTAATATTTATTTAATTATCTTTTATCAATGATTTCACTATTTTTTAATTTATCCTTTAAAATAATTTTGTAATAAATGATTATATAAGTGGTGAAAGTGAATTATATATAATAAATATGGAAAAAAAAAGATAGTATTAATTTGAAGGAAATAAAAAATAAAAAATAAATAGAAGATAATAATATAATATAGAAGAGAGAGAAAATTTGGTGTAAAAAATAGTGTAATGATTGGAGTAGATTTAGTGTTGCACCATTTTAGAGTGAAAAATGGTGCAAAAAATAGAGTGACCCTTAGAGATGGCCTAAATCATTTACTTCGTCAAAAACAAAAGAAGAAAAAAACATGAGACATTGATACCTGAACAAAGGCCAGATACTATACTTGTTTATCAGGCGGCGGGTTGGGACGGATTGAACGGGAAAAATTTCAACCCGTTTGTTTATTGTGCAGGCTGGAATAACGGGCTGGAAAATTTTGGGTTATTTAGGGCCCGTTCGGGTTCTGGCGGACCGGGCTACTTTTTTTTTAAATTAAATTTTATTTTTCTTATTCAATATTATTAATACTTAAGTATTGCAAACTTTTGAGGATTAGAATTAAACTTTGAAGTATTTTGCAAACTTTTAAGGATTAGAACTAAACTTTCATTTGATATTTTTAGTACTTTAAATTAATTTGTAAGTTCTTTTTTGATTTTTTTATTTTTGAACTTGCAAATTAAAAGTTTACAAATATTATAAATAAAAAATAGTACATCACATATTTTTCATCACTTTTGTAAGTTCTTCCGTGTCAGCATAAGGTTCTAGGTTTCCGGCATTGGTTGAATCGGGACCATAAAATATTATATATTCAATTTCTTGGTCCTCATCTTCGTCTACTTCGGCACGTGCTTGATTTCGCCGTTCTATTCTTATTCAATCTCTGAAGCACACTAGAATTTTCAAAGGGTTGCTGCCAATGAATGACGGTTATCTCCTAACTGTTGCCTTGCTTGGCTAAATGCGCTCTCTGATGCGACTGTTGAAATCAGCACATTTAGCACGTCTCGAGCCATGGCCGAAAGAACAGGAAATTGATTTGAGTTGCTCTTCCACCAACCCAGCGGCAGAAAATCCTTTGCGATGGGCTCTGGTGACTTTTGCAAGTAGAATTGGAGTTCATCAATATTCCTGCTACTGGTTTGTTGATGCTCTCCTAGTGTAGACCAAATCAGATAATCTTGAACACCATCTTCATCAATCATAGTTGTTTCAGATATTGAAGGATTAGTTGAAGGAATATTTGCATTTATAATCGCAGAAGCATCAACAATGTTAGCATAATAATTATATAAAGTTTATAAATGTGTGTGTAGCTAAGAAATACAAGTGTCAATATAAGGAGTTTTAGTTGGTCCAATATCCATATAAGTATATACAACTCTAATTAATTGGCGACACTTTATTATTTTGACAGTAGGGTTTAAAATTATGATGACCCAAAGGGGTCATCACCTATTTTCTCTTTCATTCCGCACTTTTGAGGCCTTAAAAACCTTATTTTTTATTTGCCTCGATTCACGTGCGCAGTCCGGGCGTGTAGTTGAAAAGATTACATGTTAAATTATGTGAAAATTTTCAAAATATGGTTTTTAAATTATTAAAATTGACTTCGGTCAACATTTTTGGTAAACGGACCCGGACTCGTGATTTGATGGTCCCGAAGGGTCCGTAAAAAAATTTAGGACTCGGGCATGTTCTCGGAGTCGAAATCCGAGGTCTAGAGCCCGAGAAAAGATTTTTTCTGTGAAATTATTTTTTTGAAATTATTAAGAAAAATAAAAATAAAAATTGATTAAAATACTATGGTATCGGGCTCGTATTTTGGTTCCGACGCCCGGAACAAGTCTTAAATATATGTTAAGCGCTTTCTGTAAAGTTTGGTCGAAATCGGACGTCATTTGACGTGTTTCGGACCTAAATATCTAAAGTTTGAAGTTTATGAAGTTAGAATGAAAAATGATTATTTTGGGGTTTGATTCAATGATTTTGATGTTATTTTGGCGGTTTGATCGCTCGAGTAAGTTCGTAGGATGTTGTTGAGTTAGTGTGTGTGATTGGTTAGGAGACCCGAGGGCTCGGGAGTATTTTCGGAGGTGTTCGGGGTAGTTTTGGACTTAGGGAGTTAGCAGATTTTCTGCAATTTTTACACCGGGATTTTCTTCATCGCGTTCGCATTAGTCCCCTCGCGTTCGCGTAGCTCTGTGTCTTCCCCCTTCGCGTTCGTGTCTTGAACCTCGCGAACGCGTAAGCCAAATTCAGGGCCCCAGTAATTCTCTTCTTCGTGTTCGTGTTCGCGTTCGCGTTCTGGCCATCGCGATCGCGATGGTTTGTTGTTTCCTCCATCGCGTTCGCGTCTCTTGATACGCGCTCGCATAGGCCAACCTTGGACCCCAACAATTTTACTCTTCGCGTTCGCAGCCCTCACTCGCGAACGCGATGCTTCCAGTTCCCCCTGCTTCGCGAACGCGACCCTTATGTCGCGAACGCATAGAACAAATTTGTTCAGTGATTTTTAAAGTCTAAAAACATACCCATTACGGGATTATTCCCATTCTTTCATAAAACTTGTCTTCTCCAAGCTCTATGGGCGATTTTTGAAGCTCTTCTTCACCAAAGTCTTTGGGAAGGTAATTTCCCACATAATTCTTTTACTTTTCTTCATTAATTACTAAAATCCTAGACTTAAATCATGAAATCAAAGTAGAAATTAAGGGTTTTGGGTAGAGTTAGGGTTTTGAGAATTTTTGGTGATTCAACCTCAATTTGGGGTCGAATCTTAAAACAAATTGCATATTTGAACTCGTAGGGTTATGGGTGAT
>MU764837.1:34922-61363 GCA_026770625.1 Nicotiana glauca
AAGTACTTCTAGTAATACCTTTAAGCAAAGGGTTATAAATTCTTTGAATATAAGCAACAAGATACAATGAAGAAGCAAAACTAAAAGTTAAACAACCTAAAATAATTATTTTAGCTAATTCTTCCCGATTTTTCTTAATATCGTATTTACCCATTAATGCCCCAGTACTCGGGTTAAGTTTTTGTTACCTATCTTTCCCATCTACTCCCCAGTCAAGAGGGTGAAGCTCTTCCATATACCTACGAAGTTGAACCGTTCCCCCTCCCTTACCGAGTTGATGTTTATAAATTTCATTACAAATTCTACATTTTACATAATTTTTTTGATCTTCTAGTCTGTCAAAAAAAATTCCAATACTTATTTCTTAATCTTTGATTCTTCTTAATAGGGAGGGGAGGCTTACTTGTTCCTCCTTAATATTTTGAGTTTGACTAGCATTACCAGGTGTAGGTGGTGGTGTTTCAAGATTATCGGGTGATTGAATATCATCTAAAATATCATCTATACCATAATTTTCTTGCATTCACTCATAATCTACATTTAAATTTTCAGGTGAACTTTCAGAAATATGTGTAAAGCTACTAGAAAAACCAACATCACCTCTTGATCTTTTGACAGTTTTCTTACTACCAATACCTACCTTTACTAGTACACGCTTTTTTGACTGCTCTAAGTAAATCCATTATGTAAATTAAATTAATAAGTCTTAATAATAAATAAGTGTACACCAAATAAGAGAAAGAGATGGAACGAGTGTACCGGAATTTCGGATGCCGCACTAATTTTGATATCAAAATCAAACTTCAATTGATAGACCGAAACTTGATAGTACTTGATACAACACTTCACTTGAATACTTGATATTTGATAATAATAATTTTGTAATGGCTAAACTAAATATTTGATGAAACTTGAAATAATACGCAATTGAGAATTTAAGAACAATAATCAATAATATCAAGAGAGAATTGAGAGAGAACCACAATAGTAAGAGAGTGAATTGTGAGAAAAATGAAGAAGAATGGGGCTATATATAGGTTTTAAAAGGTTAAAATGTAATTTTTTAAGTATTAGGGGTGGGAGGACTATATTGTTAATGGGGGAGGCCGAAATAGCCATTTCTGCAAAATCTGGCCGTTTCCCAACGGTCATTTCTCAATTTGACAGTTAGCAACGATTCAATTAATTTAAAAAAAAATCAACAAGGTAACCGGGCTCATAACGGGCTGCAGCCCGTTAACGGGTCACAGACTTATCGGTTCGGTGCATTGTTAACAAGAACATGTTCTCTAAAACTCGCCCCAGCCCGCACAATAAGGAACAGTACCGGGCTGAACTGTGCTGACCCATGTTGAAGCGAGTTGAAAATGGGTCAGCCCGGCCCGATTAACACCCATACCAAATACATAGGCTTAAAACTTCAAAAACTGATACTCACTTTAAGGGGATGCCTATGTGTTGGTCTTTTAAGAAAGAGTTTAACTTCTATAAAGCGGCAGATGCATGTTCAACGCCATAATGTCACGTGATACTGTTTTGTCAAAAATAAATTATTATTAGTATTGTAAGGAATTTCATATATTATCACTTGACACGTTGGTTATGTACTTGATTTTGGTTTAAGAGGTTAGAGGTTATTATTAGTAAATATTTGAAAGAGCTTCTGTGATTAAGTAGAATTGAATTCATGATCTTTTTTATCTTAAACACTCAACAAAATCAATGGACTAACGTTATTTCTTGTCTAGAAATACGATCATTAAAATTCTTTATTTCTGCTTTATAAATTTCGACATCACTTATAAAAATTCTTGCATGCGCCTCTACTTCTATAGTGATGTAACGAACTTTTATATGATCAAAGTTATATAAAAAATAATTACAGGTAATTTTCTTTAATAAGGGTCTATTAGTGATATGCAAAATATGTTATATCCCTTAAATTCTTCAAGGGAGACAAAAAGCTAACAAAATCCAAGAATTAAGGTAATAATGTTGCGTGATTTTACAGCACATCGAGTTTCTCTCAAAGTAAATAACTAGTTATCAAAAAATATTACTCCTTCCGGTCCAAAATAAGTGATTTTTTGGATGTTTTCACACAGATTAAGAAATTCACCTTTTAGCATTAATTAGCAATGGAATTGACCATATTAACCTTTAGTATCTCACATAAACACTCCTAACACATATTCCAATACTATTTACTACAAGGATAATGTAGGAAAAAAATAATTAATTTATTCTTGAAATCTGAAAAAATCACTTATTTTGGACCACAAGAAAAATGCCAAAAAATCACTTATTTTGGACCGGAGGGAGTAGTAATTAAAGTTTTGTCATGTACTAATGATATGATAACAAAAAGATAATGGTTTACTTTGAATTCTTTAACCAAGGATTACTTCACGATAAAAAGAATTTGACTGGGTAGTTGAACAATATGATGCTAACAGCCATGAATTTGACCATTTTTTTTCTTTTAATTATTGCATTTGGAAACTTATCTGAAATAAATTATACTAGTGATGTTAACATCCATAGTATATATTATGTGGAGTGTAAAGCTATTTTATAATATCAGATAATGTAAAAGAAACATACGTTTGTTTATAAAAAATGGAAGTTTTCTTCTACAATTTATAACAAATTAGTATATTGACAGTTTGTAATATGCTTTTGGAAATTGACAATTTTTTTCTGGAGGGCGGAGGGGTTAACATTCTGAAAATTTGAAAATTATATTTAATTTAAGCAATCTTTTTAATTCGAATAATGTTTTAAGAAAATATTGATGTTTTCCAAAAATAAAAAACTAGATTTTCTTCCTTTATCTTGCAATCCAGTTAATCAACCCAATCCTATTACTATCTTCCCTTGCATAAGCTTGCTCACATTGTCAATCCTAAACTCGAACAAAAGAAAAAGAGTTGTAGTTAGTTGATGATCAATGCAAAGCTAATCTCTATGACAAATTCTTATAATTCAAAATATACTGGAATAAGAAAGTATAAATGGACTACCACAGATGGAGTAAAAAAAGAAAATTCTTCTTTTGGTTTTCCACCTAGCGTTCTGTATCAGCAACGAAGTCAATACAATAGAGCCCTAACTAATCGGAATTTGCATCACACAAGTATTTCTATCAGAATAATTTTCATTTCCAAAGCTCGAACTTAAAACCTTTGGTTAGAGAAGACAGAGGAATCTTATACATTCTACTACAACCCTTGATGGTCAAGATTTATATATTCAATCCTAGTTAGTTCTCTATTAAGATGTAGTTTGTATTGATGTACATATGTTAGCTAAAGAAAAAGAAACAATCAATAGGTTAAAAGAGAAGCTGGCCCACTACATGCAAGAAGTGAGAGTACTCGACCTAAACTAGCCCAACATTATTATTGAAAAATTAACCCAAATATTTGTTCACCTGATCAATTAAACTAAAAATAGCTAATAGAGGTACAATATATACATAATTTGTGTATTATATGAGTATAATTATGTATAATTTATATATATAGCTAGGAAAAGTAAACAGTGAATATGATCGGTTATTTGTGTAAATATCCTTTTATTATTCAGCTAGGCTTAACAGACTGCTGGATTTGGGCCCAATAAAGCAATCAGCTTACCAAAGAGCATATCGGGCTTGTAACACTACAAATAGTCATTTTAGGACTGCTATTTTAGAATTAACAAGTGCTTATTTTGTCTTTAAAATTTAAACTAAAAATCTTAATATCAGTACAATTCAGGATATTTGTGTCCTGAAAATTAAAAATAAAAAACTAAAATTCATGATTCATTGACTAATTCATAAATTATAGCCCTTTAGAGTGACTTCATGGTGTCATTCTACAATAAATCAAGATAAAAAGAGATCTTTACGAAAATAATCGGCTAAATTAGTTATTTAGTTTTTCTAGTTGATATACAAAAATAATACATGACTATACATATATTATATATCTGTATTATCTTATTTTAATTTAAGTGGTCATGCGAACTACTATATAGGTTAATTCCAAGAAATGGAAAATGGATATGCAATACTCCAACTCATATGTTCATTTACTAGGCTTAGGAGGGACAAATCCAGTTCTTGGGCCATTAAATCACATGTCCTAATGTTTTTCTTTTTTTTTTTATTTTTATCATAAGTTTGGTTCCCATATTAGCATTTTTATTTAAAAATGAAAACCTAAACTCTATCAATCATAACGATTGAAATCATTTCTTGATTAAAAGTTCCTCCGAGTATCAAAAGTTAGTGGCTGTCGAATTCAATAAAAAAAGATTGTTTACCCCCCAATTTCTTTTAACAATCAAACTTATATTATGGTTTTAAGGATATGTGATTTCGTCCAATGCCATTTGATAAATAAGGAATTAAACGAATAAATTAGAGAACAAAATAAATCAAACCAGTATGCCAGCCATGTCTCCACCTCGACTTGGGATAGTCTCGAGGTGGGATAATATGAATAGTAAATGGGTAAGTGATAATAGGCCATATTCATGTAGTTTAGCGATCATTTAGGCCCCAACTTAGCTATGCTTAATTGCTATATGAAGGTTAAATAACAACAAATGGCTCTGAATATGAATTTTGTGCTTTGCATGAGCAAGTCTTGATTACGAGGACATTGAATAATGTTTGGAGCTAATTTGGAGCAAGAAAAGCCAACCGGAGATGAATGCGCGTGAAAGAAGAAGGAAAAAAAATAGAAAATAACTGAACTTCATGAGCGCGGGCCAAACGCGGCCGCGCTTGACAGGTAGAATAGAATGCAATATGCGCGGTCCAAGCGTGGTTGCGCTCGTCACTTCGCGGAATATTATTTTCAGGGGTAATTTCGTAAGTTCGGGGTTAACCTATAAGAAGCCCAGCTCACCCAAAAAGAAGGTATCAAGGTTTTTGAGGGATTAACAAAGGCAAGAAGAGGCAAGAGGTAAGGCAGAAGATTTGGCATAGAGTTTTACCTTTCTTCTTCTTGTTTTGATCATTAATGATGAATTCTACCGTGATGATTGTGAAAAAGATTATGCGTAGCTAAACATTTAATCTAGGGTTTTGATGGAACCTCTTGGAGGATGAATTTCTGATATGTTAATATAGATTTGCCTTTATAATTTCTATGTTTGTTCAACTATATTGTGATTGCTGTTAATTGAAGGACCCCCAATCGGTTGTGCCTATTTAGTATGCATTACTCGGGAGAGAGTGTATATTTAGGTAGTTGTTGAATAACAACACCACTCCTAACGTATATGAGGGATCAATACCAATGGTTTAAAGGTAGGATTAGGGATAATGAAACCTTGGGTACGATCTAAGTGGGCTGTAACTAAGGCCAGCTACCATGCCGTACTCTTCCTCCAAAATACGGGCCAGTGGGTCTCCCCAATCTATGAGGTCTACTCACTCCTCTATACTCTCCCTCCTGACCTCGTCTGTCATCTTTCTCCTGAACCCACCTGTCCCTTACTCGGCGAGAGGTCCTCACCACTCGCTGAACTGGGACCACAAGCCGTGTCGCCATGACACCTGGTACCTGACCAATGGAAACTCGCTGCTCTAGAGTGTGGGTGGCGGGAGTCTGGGTCCCTCCCCTGATCTGTGAAGTAGTCGGTGTGAGCACGTGATTTTTTCCCTAAGCAAATTATTCCCAAAAATCCAAACAAAATGATTTTTCTTTATTTTTATAATTTTTGTGTAATTTTTGTGTCATTTTTTCTGATAATTATTGATTTTTGTGTTAATTGATTGCATAATAATTCATGTTAAAAATACAAAAAAAAATAATAATATGCATTTGCATTAGGATTTTAATTTCACATTTTAGTATTAAGTAGGTATTAATTCATTTAAAGAGAATCACAAAGTATTTCTTAGGCATTTTTAATTAACAATTGATTTTAGGATTTATGTAGTTTAATTAGGATTTAAATAGTTTAATTAGGGTTTTTGTTTTAATTTTACAAAATCATAAAAATACAAATACAAAATACAAAAAAATAAAAATGAATGCAAAAGCAAAAAAAAAATAAAAAAAGACAAAAATCAAAAGAGAAAGAAAACAATTAAGTAAACTTTGGGCCAAAACATTTTAGCCCAAATAAAATTCCCTTCAGAACACATCCGCCCAAGCCAGCCCAACCCATGCCAAACCCGGTTCAAGTAGCCCATCCCCAAGACCACCAAAACGACGTAGTATCTGGTCAGTACTACGTCGTTTTGATATTTTTAAGCTGGAATTAATCTGAGCCCTCCAATTTGTTTCATCCAATGGCCCTAGTCTTTTCTCCCACAGTAATTAAAATGTCCGAAGTTAGAGAATACAGGGTCATTCATTTCACCCTAAATATTCCTGTATCTCTTCTTCTTCCTTTGAACCCTAGCCGCCGACCTCGACAGAACCCTCGCCGGCGAGAAACGCCTCCTACGCCAAACCCTACCAAATTTACACCACATATCCACCATGAACCCCTCTTTCCACTCCTCTACTCAGTTTCCTTCGAATATTAACCCATCTCTTCGAATATCAGAATTTGTCTCGCCGGAACCCTACCGCCGGCGAACGACACTTACCCGAAATAACCCCAAAATAACACCATAGACACGCCTAAGCTTCCTCTACCCATTCCCCATACCCACTTGTTTCAAAAATGTCCAGAACTCCTCAAAATTTTTTTTTATTTAAAAATACTGGTCAAGAACCCCTAACTAATTCTTGGGGATTCATGATCGTAACACCCCTGATAGGTGTTTTCTTTTGGAAAATACACCATTAGGGATGTTACGGATCATAAATCCTAAATAATTCAAACAAATTTGGGCTCAAGCATGGCTGGATCAAGCCGATTAGAAGTTTGCTATAAAAACCCTAGATAAGTTTCTTTAATCCTTTTCTTTTATTTCTGTTTAATCTTCTTTTATTTCTGCATGTGTTTGTCTTCTTGTGTTTTATCGTGTTTTTATTTGACTTCTGTTGACGTTTTGTTATTAGTTTAATTAGGGTTTTACTTAATCTCTGTTAATAGTTTTAAAATAGTATTTTTAGGTTTAAATTCTAAAATTTGATACTGTTAGGTTTTAATTTTTAGTAATAATTAGGATAATTATAATTCTGTCATGAAAATTAATTGTTTTGATTACTTTTAGTTAGTCAATTGTTAGATATCAATTTAGGGTAATTAGTAGTTAATTAGATTTTTGGTTTATTGGCAGTATGATTAATTGAAATTTCAGTACTTAGTTTTGTATTAATTGTATCGTTTAGAGGTTAATTGATATTTGTTAATATGGAATTACAAAGGCATTTAGCCTGTTTGGTTATAGCTGCTAGTGTTATGAGGGCTGGGGTAGGGCAGTAATTATAAAAGTAAAGTGGAGGGTATTTTGGATATGTGAAATGGTTTAATAGTAGTTATAACACAATTTCAGGGGTAATATGGGCATAGAAAAGGGTAGTTTAGTAAATTCTGAAATGAAGTGAGGGCAATATAGGAATTATAATAGGATAGAATCTTCTAGATTGGGGCATTAGTATAGTTTTCAATAAATAGATGTAGTAACTTGTAGTACAAGTTAGAAAATAGAGGGTTAAAAAAGAAACAAAATAGGGACTGATTTGTAAAAATTAAAAGTGATATTTTCCTCCAAACTATATCTATAAATAGGCACTAATGTGCCTTGTTTTACAAGTTTAGAACCTCAAAAAATTCCCTCCCAAAGCTCCTATTTCAAATTCAGATCTCAATTTGAAATTTAAGTCTTCCAAAAACCAAAAACAATAGAAAAAAATCAGTAAAAACCCAAAAATAAATACTGTTCCATTGAGTTTTCAGCTGAATTTCAATTTTTTTTTCGAAGTTCAAATTTGGTATCTGTGGATCAGAGATGATTCGAAACAAGTTTCAGTAGTTTTAGAGGTTCAATTACATTGATTTGGCTAGTTTACTGTGCTTTTGGATTTCCGAAGTATACAAGATAGTTTTGAGGTCATTTCTTATGATTTTAGGGTTTAATCAAGCTGGATTTGAGTTGATTTGGTAAACTAGAGTTATCAGTTGAGTCATTTTAATCGATTTTGGTGTTGTGGTTGAATTTGTGGCTTCTGTGGGGATTTTCAAAACATATTCAAATTTCTGGACTCATTTTGAACTGTTGGTGATTGTCTCTATTGCCTTACTGATGTTCGACTGATCTCAGCCTCTTATTTTGTTCTAATTCCAGGTACAAATTCAATCCTTATTTAGATGAAGTTGTGGAAAGAAATTTTGAAGAGTAATACATTACTGTTTGTCTCCTGAAGGATATATTTGTTTCATTATGTCTATTTGGCTTATGTGCACTAGTTTAGTTTTAAATTTTTTCATATGTATAATTGAGGACTGTTCGAACTACTATAGTTGTTTGAATTCTCATAGCAGTTCATTTGTAATTACTGTCTTCTTCAGTTTGTAAACAGACTGCTTTTGATAAACAGTAGGTTTTCAAATCAATTAGGAAGTCTATTATACTTGAAATTAACAGGTTTAGTTTAGTTTGACTTCGTCAGAATTAATGATATGGTAGAATTAGATTTGTATGACTTTTCAGTTAAACATTGGTTCAATAGAAAGCTTAGTCCAAGATACGTCAATTTGAGTTGGTAATTATTACAGTTTAAGCCTAGTCGTTTCTCTAGTTAACTTCCTGTATAACAATAATCAAAAAAAAAAAAAAAAACTTGTCAATAAGCAACTAAATAAGGAAATCTGAACTATGTTTAAAATTAGAATAATCCATGTTTTATTAATACAAGTGTTGGAACATATCTGATGTGATTAATTGAATTAAGATTTGGAAGGAATAACGAAAGCTCAGTGGTTTATTTTAGGCAATTTGTGCTCTCACGTATTTCCCAGGTAGTCCAATTGTTATCCGCCGCTATAATTGGGCTCACTTTGAAGCCCAAGAGATGCTGAGGTTTAAGACCTTGAGTCAGGCCTTTAAGGCCCAAACCTTCCCGGAATCAGAAAACCCATAAGAAACCGGTATTAAGCATGTGGAAATTAATTGGCAATTATAAAATTGGGTATTGAATTAGGTAGCGGGTTCAAGCTAAAAGGTGTTGTCCTTTTGTTTGAACTCGGACTTGAATTCGATATTCAAATTTATAATCGTGGATTAATTGACTCGTAGAGACAATAAAAATAGAAAATTAGTTACTTTAGTTTGGCCTTTAATAATAAAAATGAGACGAGCCTCGCCAAATAAAATTAATTGCGGGGCCCTCATTAATTACTCATTTAAAAATATTTAGAAATTTGGGACGGACCATTTAGCAAATTTCACGGCCTTCCTAAAAGATAACAACACGTTAGTCGCTTTAGGCGCGCTCTAAATAAATTACCTTCTTAAACACGGGTGTGCATTTCATGCAACCCAAATCCAAATCCGAAAANCTTAAATACGGGTGTGCATTTCATTCAACCCAAATCCAAATCCCAAAATGTTGAAGAAGAATGTGTCGAGGATCCGGGTGCATTTCATGTGATGTGATCCAAAAACACGTTCTTAAACGATGTTCACTTTGCTAAAAATTAACTAAAAGCGGTAAATAATCCTAAAATTGCACTGTAGATTGGGACATGTATAAAAATTAGATTTTAGCCATTTATAATAATTTAAGCGACCGTGCTAGAACCACGGGATCCGGGGGTGCCTCACACCTATTTGGCTTTATCTGATTTTCTACATGTTCCATGCTATATGTGCTAAATCTTTTACCGCTTTGATATTTGTTGAAATTGTATATATAAACTGTCGCAAATCCTTTCCTCTCTCTGAGTCTTCTACATCATGGAGAAGGGTGCACTTTGTGTAGCTTCTCTTCTATTTAGAGTCTTTCCCAATTTAGAACGAGGTTGGATAAGTTGCTAAGCCGGTGGAGCTTCTGTATCCCCGGTACGCTGCCTCCCCCTCGGCTCGAGTTGTCCGCTCGGGTAAGCCAGGTATCAATAAACCTAGGGTTTAAACCTAGAAGAACAAAAACTCATGCCGGATCCTTAGTAGGACGTTTGTTTGCATCATATGCATTTGACTTAGGGGACTCAACATAGGGGTTGGTCGTGTGTGTGTGTGTGTTAAGAAAGGAGCAGGTATTTATAGTTTGAAATCAGGCAGGGAACAAAGGTAAGAAAATAATCATGTATCAATTAGAATCAATCAGTAGCAGAAAATCCTTTAATTAAGGAGCTCAAATTTGAACGGTAAAGGGCAGAAGTTGTATAAGGAAGGAGATCAAGTAAACATATTGTGCATAGCATACAAATAAGGGGAAAATACATAAGGGTTGTAATTAAGGAAAGAAAATTTGAAATACACGGTTAAGTAAATAAGGCAAGAACAAAGTAAATCAATTAGTACATAGTAAATCAGGGAATCAAGGATTCAAAATCACTAATGAACCAAGTCAGAAATAGGGGAATCGAAAGGTTAAAGAGAGTTTTCAAATAAAACAAGGAAAGAATCAATCATGCTTACACAAGGAAGACTGAAATCAGTCCCAAAATTCTAGAGGGACAACCAGTGTATATAAAGAATGCACAACATTGGGCGTGTGAGGTTAAATCATGGCAAAGAGAAGCAGTAGTGTTGATGAAACACGATAGTCATATAGGCTAATCTAGTAACAGGGAGAAGGAGTATCAGAAGCATGATAAAGAATTAAGTAAACAGGGTCTTATAGATTTTAGCAAAAAGTCATAACCACATGGAGAAACAAAGATAAAACAACTTCAGGAACTCAGAGATTAGGGGTTTTGAAACCAAGCAAGTTTAGAGATGAGAAACACACAAAGCACGTAACAAGTGGCCTCAAAACTCGAATGAAACCCCCAAATTCTAGGGTTTTTATCATTAATCGAGTCTAGAGACGAAAACAAGCAAGTCAGGCAAAAAAATACTAACGAAATAAGTTCAAAAAACTCAAAGGGACTGAGACCTTGAACATGTATTTCCCAGAAAACTTCATGAAAACATAATAAAAGAAAAATCGTGCAAAATACAGTAGGGGAAGTCATAAGAGCAAGGTATAAGAAAACACATAAGAATCACAGTAGAGCATGTAAAATCAAAGAAACCCTAAGTCGGAGAAGATGAAAGGTTTGGAAGCAAACTTTTGAAAGAAACATTGAGAAATCGTTTGAAAACCTTAAAATAAACATAGATCTAGAACAGATCTAGAGAAATCAAGAGAACCTCGAGAGGCTAGGGTTTTAGAAGAAACCTAGAAGCAAGAAAACCTAGAAAAGTCATGATCTAAGCCAGAGAATATCACGATCAGGCTCAAAAGACCAAGAGCCACTGGAGCAAGGCTGGAGATGGCCGGGATCTTCGAATAGTTGAAGATCTGAGTGAAGACCTTTGAGGTCTGGCCTCGATTCTTCGAACAACAGGCATGCAGGAGCCATTGGAGGAAAGTACAGGCCTTTAATGGCCTTGGAAGTCGCTAGTATTTAAATAGCCAATTTTCCTTTGTTTAATTTTATAAAAATCATGAAAATGACTTTGGGGAGAAATCAAAAGTAATGAACCCCTTAATAATTCATAAATATTAATTAAAAAAATACTAAAACTAATTTTACAATTATAAAATACTATTAATCGTAAAACAGGCTATGATTGCAATAATTTAGCTTTAAAATACCAAATAAAATAGTAAAAATGTGCAAAAAATCACCTTAATTATATTTTGGTATAAATATGAGAATGAAATAAGTTATTCACCAAAAATGATAATTTTGAAAATAATTACTGGATTTTGTTGTATTAAAATAGGCAATGAATTGGTTTTAAAATCATTAAAAATGCCAAAACTCTTGGGTGTGCTTATATATACACATATATGCTATTTTGAAAGTATTTTGGGTATAAAAATACTTACAGAAAAATTGGGTATCAACACACATATTGTTAAAAGAATACCAATTTAAATCTTCTTATTAAACTCAACACCTTTGTAAAGAATAAAGTTGAATCTCTTGAACCTTCTTTATGTAATGTGGAATTAGCGAATGTAATTGCTGGACAATTAATTTTTTACTTGTGAAATTTTATTTCATTTAATCTTTTATATGTAATATAAGATGACATTTAAGAAATACAACATTATATGTCTTTATTTCTATTTAACTATGCTACAAAGTGAATATAATAAGGGCTTATCAATTGGAGTCTAGCATAAAACACAATCATAATTAAATTTAAAATTAATACTGTACATTAGATATTTTTTTTAGCCAAAACTCCTAGAATTAATCAATCATTCGAGTGTAATACATCATGAGTAAATTATATAAAACACTTTGTACAAATCATAAGTTAATATAGTTAGACAGACGTACCTTTAAAAGTCCAACATGAGGTTTTAATATATAGGAGAATATAGTTCAGGGGGTTTTCGGGGAGTTTAAGTAGGTAACTAACAAAGAAGTGGTGTGAACAACTGGGCTCTCTACTTTTCAATTTTATAGCCCATATTTCAATTTACAACCAACTAGCCCAAAAATAACAGGCTAATACTCCACATTCAACTCCAATAGATTCTCGAAATTACTATTTAATTTTTAAAAAAGATTGCTCAAGCTTTTAAGTTAACTTTCGAATCAGCGACTCAAATATTAGTTCAATAAACCAAATCCACTTGGGTAGTGAAAATTAGATTTTTAACAAACTTAAATTTGTGGGTTTAAATTTCGAATTTGATTTTGTGAGAATTTTAGAGTGAGTATCATTTAAACTTATTAGGAATAGTATAAGGAGGTTGTATATAAAATTTGAAGTCATTTAATGGAGATTTGGATTGCTTTTGAACAAGAATTGCAACTGAAAATCGTGGAAGAAGTTCGTCTACAGACGTTTGTATAAAGGTGTATACAAGTGTATAATAGTGTATAAGATGTGTTTATACACTCATATACACCGTTATACAAGATTATACAAAAAAAAAACTGACTTCGTCTTCTTTCCCTCGTCTTTTCTGAAATTTAACTCAAATCTTGCTCAAATCTACTCCAAATCACTTCAAATTTAAATCTTGAACTACTTTTGATATTTGCAATCAATTGGAACAACACTCAATCCAAACAACTAACAAACTCAAAAAATCATATTTTCAAAAGCAAAGCTTTGAATGGCCTTCAATGTTGGACTTCTACTTTTCAATTTTCTTACATTGCAACCAGGTGACACGGGGGAGGGGGGGTTAGAAGCAGAAAATACATGGGCCCTTGAAGCATATGTAGAAGATGTGAGAAAAAGAGAGAGTGAAAGCAATGATTGTGAGAATACATATTTAACTCCATATCTGTCACGACCCCAGTTCGCCCTCAGTGGACTATCGTGACGGCACCTAGTCCCTATGACTAGGTAAGCCTAACAATGCGGAAAATAATATAAACTTGCGGAATTTAATAGACAAAAGTCAAAATAACTGAATGGAACAATATGCAAATGTCGCTTGGCATATAAACACAACTTCAAATTTTGATACGCTATCCCCAAAACCCGAAAACTCATGGATCCACAAGCTAAGAAAGTACTACATAGCTCTAATCTCCAGAATGTCTAACAAGAACAGAAGTACAGAAGGGACAAATACTAAACACAGGAATAGAAAGACACTCCTCGGTCTGCGGACGCGGCAGATATACCTCGAAGTCACTAGAGAAGTCGCCGCGCCTCAGGGGTGATAGGACTGAATATAAGTACCTAGATTTGCACATGAAAAAAACATGTACAGAAAGGGTATGAGTACACCACAATGATACTCAGTAAGTGCCAAGCCTAACCTTGGTTGGGTAATGACGAGGAAGTCAGGGCCTTACTGAGGTAAAATACAAGGTATAATCCAACAGTGTGAAAGGAGCAGTATAAGTAAGTGCGAACATCAGTAATATAGCATAGTGTAAAGAGAACAGCAACAAGTTCACAGAACAACGCAAATACAATGTAAACACCGGAGGAAAAACAATTCAGTACCAATAATACCAATCGGGGATCTCCAGGATACCGTCCTGAGTCCCATTTATATTTCATCTACCCAGTGGATCGCCCGAGATACCATCCCGTAGTCCAACTATCATCTTTCCAGTGGATCTCCCGGTATATCGTCACGTAGTCCAACTATCAATGTACAGGGGATCTCCCGGGAGTCTAACCCGTAGTCCCAAATATAAATACCCAGTACTGGGGGAATCTACCGGGTGCATTCCCGTAGTTCCATATAACTGTGCAGGGGGGTCTCCCGGGAATCGAACCCGTAGTCCCAATTATAAATGTGTAGGGGGATCTCCCGGAAATCGAACCCGTAGTACCAAAGTAAACAAGCAAGGGGGGAGCTCCCATGAATTAAACCTGTAATCCCAATGTAAATGCGCAACAAAAATCAGAGAGATACTTAGAGAAATATCAACTTCACAATAAGGCAAGCAAATAGTCTAGCCTAGCATACTGCACATAATCCAAATAAGGCATGTTGAGCAAGTGAGTCAATTAAGTCAATTAGACATGCTTCCCTAGATTAACAGCACACTTAAATTCCAAGTAGTACAAACCAGAAAGGAAAAAAATACGATTCAAGGTCATTTTAATAAAAATAGGATTTTCAAAAATTAGCACAAGTACGCGCTCGTCACCTCACGTACAGGGCACTTCAGTTACCACAGTATCAATCCTAAGGGGAGAGTCCCCCACACAAGGTTAGACAAGCCACTTACCTCGAACAATTGCAAGTCAACCCGATATCACGCCTTTTCCACGAGTATCCGACTCCAAATGGCCCAAATCTATTCAATTAAATTACATATTGTAAATGATACTTCAAGTAACTGATTCTACAATTAAATTCTAAGCTAATACGCGAAATTATGTAAAATGACCAAAATGCCCATCGGGCCCACATCTCGGAATCGGGTAAAATTTATATTTCCAGAAACCTCGCACTCTCACGAGTCTAACCATACCAAAATTATCAAAATCCCATAACATTTCGACCATCAAATCCTTGATTCTATCCAAGAGGGTTTTCTAAACGTTTCCGACAAAATTCATGGATTAAATGCCAAAACTAGTAAGAGATTCGAGTAATCTATCCCAAATTAAATCAAGAACACTTACCCTGTTGTTCTCTCTGAAAATCACCCAAAAATCGCCTCCCCCGAGCTCCAAATCATCAAAAATGGAAAATGGGTTCAGGACTTAACATTCTGCCTAGAAGTTTCCTTCATCGCGATCGCGTGAGGCCAGTTGCGATCGCGAAGAGCAAAATTACCACGCGCCTCAGTTTACTCTACGCGAACGCGGAAATAGCCCGTGATCGCGAAGTACAAAATGGGTTGCCCTCAAGTTACCTTACGCGATTGCGACACGCTCCATACGATCGCGAAGCTATACTGCTTAACCTCATGCGATCGCAACCAAACACACGCGATCGTGAAGCTAAACTATACAGACCCACGCGATCGCAAACTCACTCACGCGATCACGTAGAACAACTCTGCCCATTTTCTCAAATAAGCCTATGTGGCCGCAGCCCCTTACACGCGATCGCGATGAACAATTGTCTGCAACCGACCTGAAGCAAAACCTGCAAATTTCTAACAATTCAAAATGACCCGTTGAGCATCCGAAACACACTCGAGAACCTCGGGACCTCAACTAAAAGCATCATCGCATCTTAAAACATTATTCAAACTTGTTCCAATCATCAAAACACCTCAAATAACATCAAAACCATCAAATTACATTGAATTCAAGCCTAAGTTCTTTTTGAACTTCCGAAACATGCTTTCGATCAACAACCCCACCAAACCACATCCGAATAACCTGAAATTTTGCACGCATATCCCAAATCAACTAACGAAGCTACAGAAACTCTCAGAACTCCATTCTGACTACTCGGATCAAAATCTCACCTATCAACCAGAATTCGCCAAAATACTAACTTCACCAATTCAAGCCTAATTCTACACCGAACCTCCAAAACACAATCTGTTCACGCCCCTAAGCCCGAAATCACCTAACAGAGCTAACAGAGCTAACAGAACCATCGAATTTCCATTCCGAGACCGTCTTCACATTGTTCTGATTATGGTCAATTTTCTAAGACTTAAGCTCTCATTTAGGAACTAAGTGTCCCAAAACTCCCCGAAATTCAAAATCGAACATCCCGACAATTCAAAATAACAGAAATAAACTTAGGGAATGCAGTTAATAGGGGATCAGGGCGTTAATTATTAAGACGACCGGTCGGGTCGTCACATCCTCCTACACTTAAACATTCGTTCATCCTCGAACAAGCACAGATACATACCTGAAGTAGTGAAAAGATGAGGGTAACGGCTGCGCATATCCCGCTCGGTCTCCTAAGTCGCCTACTCAGCCGGCTGGCCCCGCCACTGAACCTTCACTGATGCAATGTTCTTTGACCTCAGCTTTCTAATCTGCCTGTCCAATATTGCTATTGGCTCCTCAACATAGGATAGGTCCTTGTCCAGTTGGACTGAACTAAAATCCAACACGTGCGACGGGTCATCATGATATCTCCAGAGCATTGAAACATGAAATACCGGATGAACTCCTGCCAAGCTGGGAGGCAAGGCAAGCTCATAAGAAACCTCCCCAACTCGCCTCAATATCTCAAAAGGGCCAATAAACCTCGGACTCAGTTTCCCTTTCTTCCCAAATCTCATAACGCCTTTCATAGGCGAAACCCGAAGCAGAACCCGCTCTCCAACCATATAGGAAATATCACGAACCTTCCGGTTTGCATAGCTCTTCTGTCTGGACTGGGCTGTACGGATTCTATTTTGAATCACCTTAACCTTCTCTAAAGCATCCTGAACCAAATCTGTGCCCAATAATCTAGCCTCACCTGGTTCGAACCAACCCGCCGGAGATCTATACCTCCTACCATATAAAGCCTCATACGGCGCCATCTGAATGCTGGACTGATAACTGTTGTTGTAAGAAAATTCCGCCAATGGAAAGTACTGATCCCAACACCCTCCAAACTCAATCACACACGCACGGAGCATATCCTCAAGAATCTGGATAGTACGCTCGGACTGTCCGGCCGTCTGAGGGTGAAATGTTGTGCTCAACTCCACCCGAGTACCTAACTCCTACTGCACGACTCTCCAGAACTGCGAGGTAAACTGAGTACCTCTATCCGAAATGATGGAAACTGGAATACCATGCATCGAACAATCTCCCGGATATAAATCCCCGCCAACCGCTCCGAAGAATAAGTAGTGCAAACGGGAATGAAATTAGCGGACTTGGTCAGCCAATCCACAATGAACCAAATGGCATCAAACTTCTTCAAGGTCCGTGGGAGTCCAGATACAAAATCCATGGTGATGCGCTCCTATTTCCACTCCGGAATCTCTATTTGCTGAAGCAACCAACCCGGTCGCTGGTTCTCACACTTCACCTGCTGGAAGTTGAGGCATCTAGATACATAACCAACTATATCCTTCTTCATTCGCCTCCACCAATAGTGCTGCCTCAAGTCCTGATCCATCTTCGCGGCACCCGGATGGATGGAATACCGCGAACTGTGGGCCTCTGCTAAAATCAACTCTCGAAGCTCATCAACATTGGGCACACAAATCCAACCCTGCATCCTCAATACCCCGTCATATTCGATGGTCACATCTCTGGCATCATCATGTTGAACCTTGTCCTTAAGGACAAGCAAATGAAGGTCATCATATTGCCGCTCCCTGATACGATCAAATAAGGAAGACCCTGAAACAACACAAGCTAGAACCCGACTGGGCTCCGAAAGATCCAATCTCACAAACTGGTTGGCTAAGGCCTGAACATTCATAGCCATAGGCCTCTCCGATGCTGGTAAATAAGCCAAACTCCCTAAACTCTCTGCCCAGCGACTCAAGGCATCGGCCACCACATTGGCTTTGCCTGGGTGATATAAAATAGTGATATCATAGTCTTTGAGCAACTATAACCACCTCCTCTGGCACAAATTAAGATCCTTCTGCTTGAACAGATGCTCCAAGCTACGGTGGTCGGTATAAATCTCACGTGGCATGTCGTATAGGTAATGATGCCAAATCTCCAAGGCGTGAACAATGGCAACTAACTTAAGATCATGAACAGGGTAGTTCTTCTCATGAATCTTCAACTGTCTGGACGCGTAGGCAATCACCCTACCATCTTGCATCAACACCGCTCCGAGGCCAACCCCCGAAGCATCACAATAGACTGTATAAGACCTCAAACCTGTAGGCAATATCAATACAGGGGCCGTAGTCAAGGCTGTCTTGAGCTTCTAAAAGCTCTCATCACACTCTTCCGTCCACTGGAACGGAGCACCTTCTGGGTCAGTCTGGTCATAGGGGCTGCAATTGATGAGAACCCCTCCACAAAATGACGCTAATAACCCACCAAGCCAAGGAAACTACGAATATCTGTAGCTGAGGATCGTCTGAGCCAACTTTGCACTGCCTCTATTTTCCTCAGATCCACCAAGATACCCTCACTCAATACTACGTGGCCTAAGAATGCCACGGAATACAACAGAACTCACATTTTGAAAACTTTGCATATAATTTCATTTCTCTCATAGTCTGAAGTACTATTCTCAGGTGCTGCTCCTGATCTTCCCAACTCTGGAAATATACCAGAATGTCATCAATAAAGACAATGACAAAAGACTCAAAATATGGCCGAAATACACTGTGCATCAAATGCATAAATGTTGTTAGGGCATTGGTCAACCCAAATGACATAACAAGAAACTCGTAATGGCCATATCGAGTCCTGAAGGCAGTCTTCGGGATATATGGTTCCTGAATCTTCAACTGATAGTAACCTGAGCGCAAATCAATCTTAGAAAACACTCATGCACCCTAGAGTTGGTCAAATAGATCATCAATACGAGGCAAAGGATAACGGTTCTTCACTATAGCCTTGTTCAATTGTCGATAATCAATACACATACGCATAGAACCATCCTTTTTATTCACAAACAAAATAGGAGCACCCCAAGGTGATACACTGGGTCGAATAAAACCCTTATCAAGCAATTCCTGTAACTGATCCTTCAACTCAGGAGGAGCCATACGATACAGAGGAATAGAAATAGGCTGGGTGCCCGGTAACAAATCAATGCCAAAATCAATATCTCTATCAGGCGTCATGCCCGGAAGATCAGCTAGAAACACATCGGGATAATCCCGTACCACTGGGACTGAATCAACAGAAGGGGTATTAGCACTGACATCTCTCACATAAGCTAAATACGCAACACACCCTTTCTCAACCATACGTTGAGCTTTAAGGAAAGAGATAACTTTACTGGGAGTGTGATCTAAAGTACCACTCCACTCAATACGCAGAATACCTGGCATAGCCAGCATCACGATCTTGGTGTGACAATCAAGAATAGAAAAATGGGGCGACAACTAGTCCATGCCCAAAATAATGTCAAAGTCAACCATACCGAGTAACAATAAATCTGCTCTGGTCTCAAAACCATGGATAGTAAACAAACATGACCGATAAATGCAGTCCACAATAAGAGAATCCCCCACAGGAGTAGAAACGGGGCACTCAAAGAATCCTGAGGCGCACCCAAATGCGGGGCAAAGTAAGAAGACACATAAGAATAAGTAGAGCCCGGATCGAATAGAACCGATACCTCTCTGTGACAAACCAGTATAATACCTGTAATGACGGAGTCGGAGGCAACAGTCTTGGTACGAGCAGGAATAGCATAATATCTCCCCTCTCTCGAGGGCGACTCTATCTCCCCGACCTCTACCCCTAGTCGGTTGGGCAGATGGAGTAGCAGCTGGAGCTGTGATCATGGCCTGAGAACTCTGCGGGACAGGATGTGTCTGAGAAGTTTGTGAATGTGCACCCTTCCAAAGTCTGGGGAAATCCCTTACCATATGGCGTTTGTCGCCACACTCAAAACAAGCTCTGGGAGGACGTGGTGACTGTGACTGGCTCGGGCCAGGTCTGCTGGACTGACCTCTGGAAGCATCTCGCGCAGGAGGCGCGCTAGAAACTGAAGGCTCCTAAGATCTAGGAGGAGCTGGAGTACTGTCAGCTGCTGGAAGAGCTGAATGAATCGGGCAACTCCTATAACACCTACTATGACGACCTGCAGCTGAGGTACGGGCACCAGAGTAATGGCCGACTCTCGCAACCTCTTGGCCTCCCTTTTCCCTCTCTCCCTAGCATGCATACACTCAGTGCTCCTCGCAATGCTCACTACCTACTGATAAGGAATATTCATCTCCAACTCACAAGCCATGCTAGACCTGATGTTGGGAATAAGGCCCTCAATGAACCGGCGAACCCTCTCACGAGCAGTAAAAACCAAAGTCGGTGCATGCCTAGCCAAGCTAGTATAACGGACAGCATACTTTGAGACCGTTATAGTACCCTGGCTCAATGCTCATACTCGGCGCGCCATGCATCTCTGAGGCTCTGAGGAACAAACTCTCTCAGAAATAGATCTGAAAACTAGCTCCAAGTCAGCAAAGCAGCCTCGTCCGGACTGTCTAACTCATTGGTGTGCCACCGCTCATAGGCGGCTCCTCGAAGCTGGAAAGTAGTGAATGAAACCTTGCTTAATCTTGATATACCCATAGTACGGAGAATACGATAACACTCCTCCAGAAATCCCAAGGCATTTTCTGATGCTAATCCACTGAATACCGGAGGATCATATTTCTTGAACCTCTCAAGTCTCCGTTGTTCATCCTCTGAAGCCGCTCCCCTATCCTCGGGATGGCCTGGGGCTACAGGCTACACAGGAATAATATCTGGGGCTTGATCAACATGTACTCACTATTCAGGAGTGCGGCGATAGGAGTCTGTGTTCCTCCCCTGGCTTGGGATGCGGCTGCAGGAAGGGGAAGCAACCCTGCCTGAGCCAAAGTGGTGTACACACTCATGAACTGTGCCAGAGTCTCCTAAAGTGCTAGTGTGGTAGTATCAATAAGTGTGTTAGGTGCCTGAATCCCGACTGGAACCACTGGTGGCTCCTTGGCGGCAGCTCGCGCAGGTGCTCTGGCTGTACCACGTGCACGTCATCGTCCTCTACCCTGGCCCCGGCCTCTGACGGCTGCAGTAGGGGCGCGGGTGTCTGTTCATCCCGAGTAGCACGTGTCCTCGCCATCTGTGAAAGAATAGAAGGCAGAAATTTAGAATTGTGATATCAAAAATTTGCACGACAAGGAATTCAAATGAAGTGAAATTTTCCTAACAGTTACATAGCCTCTCATAGATAAGTACAGACGTCTCCGTACCGATCAGCGAGACTCTAATAAACCGGCTTGTGATCCATGACTCCTATGAACCTAGAGCTCTGATGCCAACTTGTCACGACCCCAGTTCGCCCTCCGTGAACTATCGTGATAGAACCTAGTCCCTATGACTAGGTAAGCCTAACAACGCGAAAAATAATCTAAACTTGCAAAATTTAATAGACAAAAGTCAAAATAACTAAATGGAACAATATGTAAATGCCGCTTGGCATATAAACACAACTTCAAATTCTGATACGCTATCCCCAAAACTCGGAAACTCATGGATCCACAAGCTAAGAAAGTAATACATAGTTATAATCTCCAGAATGTCTAACAAGAACAGAAGTATAGAAGTACAGAAGGGCCAAATACTAAACACAGGAATAGAAATAGACTCTTCGGTCTGCGGACGCGGCAGATATACCTCGAAGTCACTAGAGCAGTCGCCTCGCCTCAGGGGTGATAGGACTGAATATAAGTACCTGGATCTGCACATGAAAAAACCATGTACATAAAGGGCATGAGTACACCACAACGGTACTCAGTAAGTGCCAAGCCTAACCTCGGTTGGGTAGTGACGAGGAACGTCAGGGCCGTACTGAGGTAAAATACAAGGTATAATCCAATAGTGTGAAATGAGCAGCATAAGTAAGTGCGAACATAAGTAATATAGCATGGTGTAAATAGAACATTAACAAGTTCACAAAACAACACAAATACAATGTAAACACCGGAGGAAAAACAATTCAGTACCAATAATACCAACTAGGGATCTCCAGGATACCGTCCTGAGTCCCATTTATGTTTCATCTGCCCAGTGGATCTCCCGGGATACCGTCCCGTAGTCCAACTATCATATGTCCAGTGGATCTCCCGGGATACCGTCCAGTAGTCCAACTATCAATGTACAGGGGATCTCTCGGGAATCTAACCTGTAGTCCCAAATATAAATACCCAGTACTGGGGGAATCTACCCGGTGCATTCCCGTAGTCCCAATTATAAATGTTCAGGGGGATCTCCCGGGAATCGAACTCGTAGTCCCAATTATAAATGTGCAGGGGGGATCTCCCGGGAATCGAACCCATAGTCCCAAAGTAAACAAACAAGGGGAGAGAGCTCCCGGGAATCAAAATCGTAGTCCCAATGTAAATGCGCAACAAAAATTAGAGAGATACTCAGAGAAATATCAACTTCACAATAAGGTAAACAAATAGTCTGGCCTAGCATGATGCACAGAATCCAAATAAGGCATGTTGAGAAAGTGAGTCAATTAAGTTAATTAGACATGCTTCCCTAGATTAACATCAAACTTAAATTCCAAGTAGTACAAACCAGAAAGGAAAAAAAATACGATTTAAGGTCATTTTAATAAAAATAGGATTTTCAACAATTAGCACAAGTACGCGCTCGTCACCTCACGTACATGGAATTTCAGTTACCACAATATCAATCCTAAGGGGAGAGTCCCCCATACAAGGTTAGACAAGCCACTTACCTCGAACAAGTGCAAGTCAACCCGATATCACGCCTTTGCCACGAGTATCCGACTCCAAATGGCCCAAATCTATTCAGTTAAATTACATATTGTAAAATAATACTTCAAGTAACTAATCTACAATTAAATTCTAAGCTAATACACAAAATTATATAAAATGACCAAAATGCCCCTCGGGCCCACGTCTCGGAATCGGGTAAAATTTATATTTCCAGAAACCTCGCACTCTCACGAGTCTAACCATACCAAAATTATCAAAATCCCATAAAATTTCGACCCTCAAATCCGTGATTCTATCCAGGAGGGTTTTCTAAACTTTTCCAACAAAATTCATGGATTAAATGCTAAAACTAGTAATAGATTCGAGTAATCTATCCAAAATTAAATCAAGAACACTTACCCCGTTGTCCTCTATGCAAATCTCCCAAAAATTGCCTCTCCCTGAGCTTCAAATCATCAAAAATGGAAAATGGGTTGAAGTCCCATTTTCAGGACTTAACATTCTGCCCAGAAGTTTCCTTCATTGCGATTGCGTGAGGCTAGTCGCGATCGCGAAGAGCAAAATTCCCATGCGCCTCATTTTACTCTACGCCAATGCGAAAATAGCCACGCGATCGCGAAGAACAAAATGGACTACCCTCAACTTACCTTACGCGATCGCGACACGCTCCACGCGATCGCGAAGCTATACTGCTTAACCTCACGCGATCGCAACCAAACACACGCGATCGCGAAGCTAAACCACATAGACCCATGCGATCGCAACCTCACTCACACGATCATGTAGAACAGCTCTGCCCCTTCTCTCAAATAAGCCTACGCGACCGCGTCCCCTTACACGCGATCGTGATGAACAATTGTCTGCATATGACCTGAAGCAAAACCTGCAAATTTCTAACAATTCAAAATGACCCGTTGAGCATCTGAAACACACCCGAGACCCCCGGGACCTCAACCAAAAGCACCATCGCATCTTAAAACATTATTCAAACTTGTTCCAATCATCAAAATGCCTCAAATAACATCAAAACCATCAAATTACATTGAATTCAAGCCTAAGTTCTTTTAGAACTTCCGAAACACGCTTTCGATCAAAAACCCCACCAAACCACGTCCGAATGACCTGAAATTTTGCACGCATATCTCAAATTACCTAACGAAGCTACAACAACTCTCAGAATTCCATTCCGACCCTCGGATCAAAATCTCACCTATCAACCGGAATTCGCCAAAATACTAACTTCGCCAATTCAAGCATAATTCTACACCGGACCTCCAAAACACAATCCGCTCATGCCCCTAAGCCCGAAATCACCTAACGGAACCATTGGATTTCCATTCCGAGACCTTCTTCACATTATTCCGATTACAGTCAATTTTCTAAGACTTAAGCTCTCATATAGGACTAAGTGTCCCAAAACTCCTCGAAATTCAAAATCGAACATCCCGACAATTCAAAATAACAGAAATAAACTTGGGGTATGCACTTAATAGGGGATCGGGGGGTTATTCTTAAGACGATTGGCCGGGTGTATTGGGAAAAAACTGAATTTATATTGAAGATGACGTGGCATGACATGTGGACTGGTCAAATGGTCAAAACATGATGATCAGTTAAGAGGCACGAGCGACAACAGATACGAAGAGAAGAAATTTAAATAGGCACGAGATGCTATTCAAATGATACGAGTCTCGTATCTATTTAACTTATTTAAAGCCAGGAGATCAGAAGAATTGAAGATATGAATCTGATGACATAAAGGAGTCCAAATTCAGTATTAAATGCCAAATACGTTAGCGAATCAGTATTGAATAGGAATGATTGTGTAACGTTTCCTTTAATGTCATTTAATGCTCATAATTGCCTCATTAAGGCTAAGGCATTACACCTTTTCCTAGAAAAATCAACTATAAAAGGAGGAGGTCTCAGCATTTGTAAGGACACGGAATATCATTGATATTACACTGAAATAAAAACTTATTTACTGCTTTATTATTCTCAAAAGTCTCTTATTCTTTTCGTCTCCTGATTATCAGTAACCCGATATTTCTCTTAATTTCTAGCTTTAACCGAAATTCTATTTTTTGGTTAAACAAATTGGTTCCGTTACGGAAATCTGATAATCTATTCCTTTTTAAGTTACATTTTATTTGTTGTTATCATCATGTCAAACAACAACAAAAATAACGCTGATGAAAATCAAATTCATCAGAATCAAGGAGATTTACACAACATTAACGAAGTTCCTTCCCCTCAAAATTCACCACGTCAATCTCGTGAAGGTACTCCTGCTCCTGAATCTCATGCTGATGAACAAGGTCAATCTGAATATTTTGAGGGACCAGATGAAGCTTTACAAAAAATAATTGATTCACGGGTTAGCAAAGCTCTTCAAGCTCTAGTTAGTCGGTTACCTGCTGCACCACCCACACCTACACCTAATAACAATACATTGGAGAATCCTCGTTCTGGCCTTGTTTATTCTGGAAATGAAAGAAACCCCAGTGAACCACAGGAAGTGGATCCAGGTAATACAAATAATTCTCATTTGCAAAATTTGGTACTAACTTTGCAGAAACAGCTCAAAGAACAAAACGAGCGCATTGAGCAAATCCCTGGAGTTCCCCCTGTAATCAAAGGAGTAGATGTGGATAAATACTCGCAACAACCTTGGAAACCAATTGCTGCTCCCCTTCCAATCCTAAAAAGTTCAAAATGCCTGACATCTCGAAATATGATGGCATAACAGACCCACATGATCATGTGACGACATTTACTATAGGTGTCAAAGTCAACGATTTGACCAAGCAAGAAATTGAGTCCGTGTTGGTCAAGAAATTTGGAGAAACACTCACTAAGGGTGCATTAACCTCGTATTCTCTTTTACCTGAAAATTCTATAAACTCCTTTGTTGAGCTTGCAGATTCTTTTATTAAGGCGCACTCAGGAGCTCAAAAGGTTGAGAAAAGAATGGAAGACATTTTCAAGATTAAACAAGGAAGCTCAGAGTTGCTCAGAGATTTTGTTGATAGATTCCAACGGGAAAGGATGACTTTACCCCGTGTACCTAATAATTGGGCTGCAATAGCTTTTTCAAGCAACTTAAATGATAAAAGTTCAGAAGCCACAAAAAAGACTTAAAGAAAGCCTTCGAGAGTTCCCTGCAAACACGTGGAATGACGTTTATAACAGGTACAGTACAAAGTTGCGAATTGAGAAGGATACTGTACCTCAGTTTCATCATGAGGAAAGGAGCAGTTCCAGGAGGTCAGAAACCAAAAAACGATCAGGTAAAAACAGATACGATCCATATATGGGACCTGCAGGAAAAGATTCACAGTCAAAGCAGGAAAATCAACGATATGATCAAAAATCAAGAAACAGGGAATCTGGTTCTTCATCTAGGTTTAGGAATGATCGAAACAGACAAGAGTCACGAGATGATGATGGAAGTTTGAAGGCAAGATTCGGTGGATATAATTTCAATATCACTACCTCCGAGCTCGTAGCTATTTTGAGGAGCGTGGGAGATAAGGTACGGTGGCCAAAAGAGATGCGGTCAAATCCAAATAAGCGCAATCCAGATCATTGGTGTGAAT
>MU764840.1:17305-36233 GCA_026770625.1 Nicotiana glauca
AACAATTACGAACCTAAGTTATATCTTCTAAAGGTATTACTCCCACTACATTTGTTATCAAAAAGGTCTTAAACTACTCCCTATTATCCAGGAGGGTCTTGACAACTTCTAGTTAAACGACAGTTTTAACCTAAGTTATATCTACTAAAGGTACGACTTCCACTATATCTTGTTATCTAAACAGACCTTAAAACTACGTCCCATTATCCAGGAGGGTCCTGAAAACTCCTAATTGAATCCTAGCTTAAGCATGCGAACTTTGAAACCAACTTATCTTCCTTTGGGATAAATTTATGCTAAATTATGTTACTCATGATTGTTTTGAAATTTAAACTAAGTCCCATTTTCCAGGAGGGTCCTGAGAATTTCCGGTCATACCTGTTTGGCCTTTCCTTATGGAGGGTTTCTCTGAAGCAAACGAAATTTCTGCCTTTGTTTCAATCAAAGAAAAATCTTGTCAATCTAAAATGTGGTGGTTGGTTTGTCGCCTTGAACTTTGAGAGAGATTGCTCCTTCACTTCCCATGATTGACTGATTTCCACTCGAAGACCTTGCTTGTTTATGGACTGACTCCTTTCTCTGTCGTCCTCATCACATAAAATACCTTTTCTTCGTTCAGACCCAATATCCTCTATTTGTTGCATTGCATGAACTGGAATCTCCCCCAACCTTTGTATCTCATATGAATCCCGAAGTACGTCCATTGCCCCTCATTCTGTGTATGTGTTGTTCTTTCTTGACTTAACCACTGGCCTCAGCCTTGAGGTCTGTTGCTCCCTCACTTGTCATGATAACCGATTTCCATTTGAAGACCTTGCTTGTTCCTGGACTAACCACTTCTTTTGTGAACCTTAACCTAGAAAATACCTCTTCTCGTTCAGACCCAATACCCTCTATCTGTTGCACCGCTCATACCGACATTTACCAAACCTTTGTGTTTTGCATGGACTCCCAAGTATATTGATTGTTACCAACTCAGCACGCATGTTGTTCTTTCATGATTTAAATCATTGGCCTTGGCCTTGGGATCTATTGTTCCTTCATTTGCCATGATAACTGATTCCCACCCGAAGACCTTCCTTGTTTATTGACTAACCACTTTCTTTGTTACCCTTGGGACAGAAAATATCTCTGATCCGTTCACCAAACACCCTCCATCTGTTGCATTGTTCCTGAATTGATATGTACCAAACCCTTGTATTTCACACGGATCCCAAAGCATGTTTATTGTTGCCAACTCAGTGTGCCTGCTGTTCTTTCTTGACTTGACGCTCTGATGTGTTCACCAGATCCCGTTTTGTTCAATTGGAAAGCTTGGTGGAAGATTTTGAAGTCATTTCTCACTTGTATGATCAAACAGACTCAGGAAGCGAAACTAAACAAGAGTAAAGGAACAGAGTAGAGGACAATGGAAAGAGATGATTCCTAACAAGAAAACTACACAGTAGAAACCTATTGGATGTGGTTACCAACTCTAACGACCATGACATGCACCTGCGGCCTATTCTGTCAAGCAAATATGATGTTCAGCTCTTGTCGTACCCTTAAATCGTGAAACTGGGCTTCAATGCTCCGCTTATCCAATTTGAATCATAATCCTTATTCGACTTGTAGCGCCCGAAGGGTTTTCACCATCAAGCCTCTCTCATTTTGTTCTTTCTCTCAACTTACAGTCGCTTCATGGTGCCCGTGAAGGTTTTTCACCAATAACACTCTCTCATTTTTTATTTCTCTCAGCTCCCGTCGCCTTACGGTGCACGTGAGGGTTTTCACCAATAAGACTCTCTCATTTTCTATTTCTCTCAGCTCTCGTCGCCTTACGGTGCCCGTGAGGGTTTTCACCAATAAGACTCTCATTTTCATTATTTTTTCCTGCTTGGACCGGAGTGTTGCCCCTGCCACGAATCACCTCTACTTGCTCAACTTGGCATTTCTTGAAGACTGATCGGAATGTCTTTATTTGGACCGTAATGTGGGCTTTTGGATAGGGTTAGAAAGAAAAGGTATCAAAGGCTCAAAATAATTCATCATGGGTTCAAAATTACAACTTTCGGAATCAGATTTCTCACAACAACCACAACTTCTGCCCCAGTTTCTTTCTTAGGGACTTTTGGATTTTTATTTTGGTGTGACTGAACCTCAGAGAGAGGCTGCCTAGGTATCCTTTCGGAATCAAGTCAAACGTAGTTCAGGTCACAGAAATTACCCTTTTGCTGTGTTTCTCTTTCCTTTTTCTTTCCTTTTTCTTTTCTTCTTTTTGTTGTCTTTTTTTTTCTCTTTTTTTCTTTTCTTTTCTTCCTTTTTCTCCTTTTTGTTATTGTTTTTGTTTTCTTCTTTTTTTTCTTTTCTTTTCTTCTTCCTTTTTTCTCTCTCTCTTTTCATTGTTTTATTTCTCTTTTTCCTTCACTTACTTTCCACGCTTGTGTTTATGAATTTTGTTACTGATTCCAAAAGAGGGGTATGAAAGAAAGTAAATAAGGCTCAAAAGAGTAACAAAGGATAAAGTGTTTAGATAGCAGAACAAAATTTCGTCGTCATTCCAATCTTCAAAAACATGCCAAGTACAAATAACACAGTTTAACAAACCACAGAAAACATTCGCAACATCTTTTGATTGTACCAGACTCGATAACCATATCCACACATCTGGCTTCTAAATCTGTTGAATACAAATCACCATTGGACAACACTCTCACTTTCCTTACCAAGAACGACCCCTGACAATTTGGCAAACTTTCCTTTAGGGTTTCTTTATGTTCTATCTGCCACAGTTTCACATGGTTCGGGCTCTAAATGATCTCAAAGTGTCCAAATCTGTACTTATTTCCCTCAAATATCCCTATCATCTTCAGAATTGTTTCATTGCTTCATGAGTAAACTAACTTTTAAGACCAGGCCTAGAATTCTACATGCATGTCATGTCACTAGAACCAGCATTTAGACAAAAGACAAAATGGAAGGATAGAAGAGAACTAAACAAAGAAAATGACTAGAAACAACAAAAGATAGGAAATTGCATTAGACAGATGGTGAAACGGTTTGAATAACAAAGCAAGTAAAACAAACTGGGGTACAACCCTGGAACAAACCTAGACAACACTAAACGAGCTACTACAACTAGAAAAACAAGGTAAAATGAAGGGATAGAAGGGTTTGAGTCGCAAGACAATGTCCGGATCACAACCCTAGAATAACCCGGACAACAGAAATGACAACAAAATAAACCACCAAAACTCCACTCCAGCTGACCAAGAAATGGAACGTCTTCCCAATTACCAAGCACGACATCTTAGCCAACCAAGACCATTATCAACTTTAATTAACCAGTTCCCAAGAGGATTCGCATGCTCTTGTCACTATCATTAACCACAACTACCCCTTCTTGAATCATTCTTTCTATTCCCTTTTTCAAATAGCGAAAGTCTTCAATGCTATGCCCTTGGACATTAGAGTGGTACATACATCGAACGTTAGGGTCAAAGCCTTCCGCATTTGGGTCTGGAGTATAGCCAAGGAGTGTCTCAATTAGGCCAGAATGCTTTAAATTTTCAAACAAACTTGTGTAGGATTCTCCGATGGGTGTGAAATTATCTTTTTGCCTTTATTTCCCTCCATGCCTCAAACTCCCTAAAGCTTTCTTCCGGCTTTTTTTCCATTTTAGATAGGTAGGAGCGGTCGAGGGTAACGCCTGATTTGTATTGAAAGCGCCGCACAAAATCTTGGGCCAGGTCACCCAATGTAAGCCACTTATCAATATCTTGATGAGTATGCCAGTCCAAACCTACCCCAGTCAGGTTCTCACTAAAATATGTTATCATCAAGTCATCTTTCTCTCCAACAATTCTCATTTTACTGCAATAGACCCTCAGGCGGGCTACCGGATCTCCATACCTATCATACAAGTTAAATTTATGAACTTTGAACCCCGTGGGCAAGCGGTGCTTTTGGGACCCGGTATCAACCAACCCGATTTTGTTGTTGTGTGCCATTACCTTTTGACTTTGTTTTGTAGAAAGAAATTATCACTTTAAAGCCACAAACCAACCACCTTTCTGCTATGAATATAACAAAATGAAGCCATCACGTTAGCGTTAGAGTATTTAACAACAAAAATCTCACATTGCGTGCAATGCACCTAGTCACAGTTATCGGTTCTAAAATGGCTTCGAGGGTACGAAGGTCAGTTGGCATCATCCCAATTTTTCATTTCAATCCTCTCTTTTCTTTGCTTTTCCAGCACTTGCTTGATCATTTTCCTTCCTTTTTTTAATTATCACTCTTTTCTTTCTTCTCATTTTTACGTCCCATAATGACACATTTTTTTTCTTTCCTCTTTTTTTTTTCCTTTTCTTTTTTATTTCTTTTTTTCCTTTTTTCTTTTAATAATAAAAAAAATGATTCGATCGAACCCTATGTAGGTTGCATACGTATCATGACCCCGCATGAATCAGATCTTTGCGTAGTTCTGGAAGATCGAGAATAGAGTAAACAAACTGATATTTTTTTTCTTTTTCTTTTATAACTACTCTAATGAGAAAAGAGAAATAAAAGAATTTGAATTTTCTAGACTTAATGTTCTATACTTTATTACAAACTCAAGCTTAACGGGCATTTTTCTTTGCTTCTTTTTTCCTTTTTGAAATAAACACTCTATGAAAAATTATTAGGGAAAAATCTTACAAGAGAAAAAATATTTTTTGATTCTTTTTTTTCTGAAATGAAGTCCAAACAATAAACCACAAAAATGTGTTGGATTTTCATTTGATATCCTGATGCAAGATATGAAACAAGCAATGAAGAAGATAAAACAAAATATTTTTGGATTTCAATTTTGATTGCCTAAAGAAGAATTTCTAATGATAAACAAAAGATAAAGTATGTTTTTTTTATATACAATATCCTAAAGTTCTAATGAAAATGAAAAGAATTTTTTTTTTTAATTAATTTCCCAAAGAAACACCTCAAAAGAAAATCTTTTTGAATTTTGGAATTAACACCTCAAAGAAAGCTTTTAAAGAAGTACTAAAAGAAAATTCTTTTTTTTTTAAAATTTTGGTCCTAATATACTAAAGGAAACATAAAAACAATTCAGTTTAAGTCCTAGATATCAATTGCCTAAAGGAAAAACAACCTCAAAATTTTTATTTATTTTTCATTTCGTGCAACATCTCTTTTTTTTGGATTTTTGAGTTACAACATATTTTTTTAAAGCGGAAAATAAAATAACAAAAGACTTAGCATTACAGTACAAAATTAAAAAATAAAAGATGACATAAATAAAAATCTCCTCAAGCAACTTCTGAATGCATTGGCCCTGGGTATCTGTCATGCTCAAACTCCGTTAAATAGACCCACACCTGTATGAGAAAACTTCAACCAACACTATGTGAGACAATAACATTCCCTACTAGACACATGCAAGATATGGTTGCGATTATTTTTTTGCAAAATGACTTATTTAGCCAAAAGGCGGCTAGAAGTGCAAAATTTGGCTAAGACCTTACAAAGCCAAGAACCTAAGATTTACTAGGAAGACCGGACCCTATGTGGGTTGCCTACGTATCCTGCCCCGGAAGACGAGAATCAGGTTCGCGTAGTTCGGGCAGATTGGATACGGGCGAAAAATTAAACAAAATAACTAACTTAAAGAAAATATTTTTTTTATCTTTTCCTTGAAAATGATGAAACATGCCAACTCTTTTTTGGATTTTCTTTTTCCCCCTTTTTTTTTTGATTTTTGATTTTTGAAAAATGATAAAAATGAAAAATCTTTTTGAATTTTTCCTGTTTTTTTTCTTCTTTTTTGGTCTTTTTCTTAATAAAATGTAACAAAAACATAACTAGACTCCACTTGCTTTATTTTCACACTTCACCCTCTTTTTTCTTTTTCCTTTTTTTTTCTTTTTTCATTTTTTCATTTGTCCTCAACTATCATTGGTCTGCCAAATGACCATTTTCCCCTTGAATAAATGCAACATTGCAGCACATGGGATGCATCAAGATTGTCTGTTATTCCGGGTAACTGTCCTAGACGGACCCAACCCCTGTGTTGAGTCCCCTAAGTCAAAATGCACATGATGCAGATAAGCGTTCCTACTAGGGATCCGGCATGAGGATGAGTTATTCTAGGTTCAAATCCTGAGTATATGTTCTAGACTGTGTACCCAAGCAGACAACTTGAGTCGAGGAGAGGGCTACGGGAACCAAAAGGCCATCCGGCTTAGTAACTTGTCCGGCCGCTTTCTTATTTCAAGGTATGACACTAACAGAATAGGGAGTCTTGACCAGCGAGCACATCTCCGAAGATGAGAAGAGAAGGGTTTCGTAACAGTTTTATATATATAGTTCAAATAATATTAAAGCGGTAAAAAGCAACATTCTGCACATTAGGTCCAAACATGTAATAAAATCAGATAACAGATAAAGCCAAATACAACAATATATCTAAGCTCGAATTCTGAACCATGAACCGAAGTTCTGGGTTCTTTTCCCCAGCAGAGTCGCCAGAGCTGTCACACCTCCTTTTTACTACTACACCACCGGGAGGGTATAATAAAGGGAGTTATTTCCAACTTGAAGTGAAAATCGAAACGGGATTATTTAATTAAAAATCAAAGTAGCCACTTGGGAGATTTATGGTGTCCCAAGTCACCGATTCAAATCCCGAATCGAGGAAAAGGATGACTCTGTAATATAGTCTGCGAACCAGAAATCCAGGTAAGGAACTCTGTTAACCCGGGAGAAGGTGTTAGGCACTCCCGAGTTCCTTGATTCTAGCACGGTCGCTTTGATCCTACTTGGCTTATTAAATTATTTAACTACTGATTTTAAACCTATGTGCATTTGTTTCTTTCACCGCTTTTAATTAGAAAATTATTTTGAGATGGGTTACGCGTACGTATACGCAACCACAATCGTGACACTTAGTTTATTCTTGAATATAATAATTCCCCTGTCTCACTCTCAAATGTCCTAAAGACACAGAAAATCAAAAGCAAAACAATACTGCCATAAACTTGCAAAACAGAACTTTATCTCATTCTTCAACGTCACTTCCCTCAAACTATTGTAGTTAAATTTCCTGAAATTAAATTCACCCACCCCGAAAACTTATTTTTCATCCTCATCCCAATCTCAAACGACCCATCAAGTCCATGAAAACTCGAGGATCGCTCGATGTTAAACTCAGGAGCACCATAACCAATAATTTTGGCTTGAACTTCACGAGGAGATTTACAATTATCTAACCACAAGTGCAAGCAATCCCATTACATCTATTTAAAGCAAGAAATTAACATGAAGAGCCACATAAAGCTTGAAACAATCTATAATGGAGCTGAAACTGAAACTTACATAAAACGCCAAAGCCACGACATATATTGCAAGATATACACAGATTTCGGATAAAAAATTGAACAGATTCCAACACGAACAAAAAATGAAGCTGGAACCAACTGACCGGATGGGGAATTACGCCGACGACCTCGACCGGACTGCCTCACGTCTGCGGTATAAATCACGATGATAATCGTCATTGAGAGTGGCCATTCCACTGGCGATTTTCAGATAAAACAATACATGGCTGAAGTTTCAGCTGGTTTTTGAATGTGCTAAAGATGGAGAAGAAAAGTCTTGACTGTGCGTTACATGTCTAGATCCAGAAGAAGCTGAAGAGTCGTTGATTGACGTAGCCCGTTTTTCGACGAGCTCAACGTACCAAAAATGTGGCGTTAGTTTGTATGTGTATCCGTTTCCAGTAGTGAGGACGAAGAAGACGAAACAATGGTCGTTTGGAGGAATGTAGGAGGTTGGTCGTCGATAAAGCTAGTGTTGGTTGTTACTGGGTTGCTGCTGGTTCGAAGAAGAGAGGAGAGGTCGCTTGAAGAAGATAACGCGAGGGTAGGGGTAAGATGAAGAAGATGATGTCGCATGGAGGTGGGGTGCGTTCTGCATTGTTACGGCGCTGCTGGGTAGAGGAGATGGCGGCGGCAACAGTGGGCTGTTAGGGTTCAACTAGGGTTTTGTATGGTTATCTCTCTTGGAGAAGAAGATGTGTTGTATCTATCTCTATATTCTGTCCGTCCATCTCTATTGCGGCTCCCATTTTGTGTGTATTATATAGTCTAGGTTTTAGGTGTTAGGTTTAGGGTTGGGTATTGGGTCGGGTCGACCCGGTTTGGATTGGGTAAGGAGATGGGCTAGTTTAAATGAGGAAGATGTATTAAAATATCTTGGCTCACTCATTACATGGGTCAATCTTGAATTTAAGACCAAGCTTTTCTAATTTTCTTTTCTTTTTTGTTGTTATTTTCTTTCTTTAATTACTTAAAAATCCAAATTAAACTCCTAATTTTATTCAAATTATAAAATTAAGCTAATTATCTAACTATAATATTTATATGAAAATTAATTGATCCTAAATTTAAAGAGAAAATTTAATAATCCAAAATTAAAAGCTAAGAATGTAAAAATGAGCAATTTTGTAATTTTTATTTTTAATAAAGCAACTAACTAATTACTTAATCCTAAAATGTGAACAAAAAATTATAAATGCAATGTATGGTATTTTTGGTATTTTCTTGATTTTTAATGGAAATTAAATATGCACAAAAATGCAAATAATTAATAAAATTCTACAAAAAAATCCTATAAAATTGCAAAATTGGGAAAAATTATTTTCTGATATTTTATGGGAGTAATTCATATAGGACAAAAATTATGTGCTCACAAGTTCCATACCGTTAAGCAGGAGAAGAGACTGCAGTCCGAGGTCAAGCATGCATTCATCAAGGATAAGGTATCCAAACTCCTTAAAATAGGGTCCATCCAGGAAGTTAAATATCCGGACTGGTTAGCTAACGTAGTGGCAGTGCCTAAAAAGGGGAATAAGCTAAGAATGTTTGGAGATTACAAATATCTAAACAAGGCATGCCCAAGGATTCTTTTCGCTTACCTAACATCGATTGGATAATCGACGCGACGGTCGGGCATAAGATACTCAACTTTCTCGACGCCTATTCCGGGTGCAACCAAATTCAGATGGACCCGGACGATCAAGAAAAAACTTCTTTCATCACTAAATTTGGCACCTACTATAATAATGTAATGACGTTCGGATTAAATAACGTACAGTGCCACCTATCAATGCCTAGTAAACCAGATGTTCGAAGAATAGATAGGAAATCAATGGAGGTTTATATTAAAGGCATGTTAGTCAAGTCCCTGCGAACAGAGGACCATTTGAAATATTTGCAGGAGACCTTCGACATACTGAAGAAATACAATATGAAACTAAACCCATAGAAGTGCACATTCTGGGTCGGATTAGGAATATTCCTCGGGTTCATGGTATCTAATCTAAGGATCGAGATCAACCCCGATAAAATTAAAGCCATAGATCAGCGTGGTGGATAATGTCAAGGCTGTCCAAAGGCTGATCGGGCGTATAGTTGCCCTGGGTTGGTTCATATTAAGGTCCTCTAATAAAAGCCATAGATTTTTCTTATTGTTAAGAAAGAAGAATAATATTTCCTAAACCCCAGAATGCCAGCAAGCTTTGGAAGAAATCAAACTGTACCTATCGAGTCTGCCCCTACTGCACACTCCGAAGGTGGACGAACAGTTGTACCTTTACTTGGCGGTTTTTGAGGTGGCGATTTTTGAGGTGGCGATTTTTGGTGTCTTAGTCGGGAGGAGGAAGGTACGAAATTTTCTATTTACTATGTCAGTAGAAGTCTAGGCGAGACCGAAACAAGGTATCCTCACCTGGAAAAATTGGTACTCGCTTTGCTAAGCACTTATAGAAAGCTAATGTCATACTTTCAATACCACCCCATATGTGTCGTGACCTTTTACCCGTTAAGGAACATCATGCATAAACCCGAGCTCCCAGGACGGTTGGCCAAATGGGCTGTCAAAATTAGAGGGTACAATGTCGAGTAACAACCCCTAACCGCCATAAAATCTCAGATTTTGGCAGACTTCGTGGCCGACTTTACGCCGGCCTTAATTCTCGAATCGAAAGGTAATTACTGTTAACCTCGGGGATCACTTCGGGAATCTGGAACCTTTTTATGGACGGTGCCTTGAATGCGAAAGGGTCCGGGCTCTGCATCATATTAAAATTGCCTACATGAAATGTAATTAGGCAATCTAATAGAACTGTGAAATTGATTAACAATGAGGCCGAGTATGAGGCCATGATTGCAGGACTAGAATTGGCTAAAAGCTTTGGGGCCAAAGTGATCGAAGCTAAGTGAGACTTCCTTCTCATGGTAAATCAAGTTAACGTGACGTTCAAAGTAAAATAAGAATGTATGTGAAGGTACTTAGAAAAATTACAGTTAACATTACATCAATTTAGGGAATGGACCCAGCAGCATGTACCCCGAGATTAGAATAACGAGGTCGATGCTCTGGCTAATTTGGGGTCGTCGATCGATGCCAATGAATTCAGTTCGGGAATAGTAATGCAGCTCATGAAGTGGGACATAAAAGAAGGCCATGCCAAAGTAAATTCAACGAGTTTAACTTGGGATTGGAGGAACAAGTACATAGACTACCTGAAGACTGTAAAATTTCCCTTGGATCCCAAAGAATCGAGAGCCCTGCATGACAAGGTTGCCATATTTAGCTTGGTCGAATGGGCATTGTACAGGAGAACCTTCACCGGCCCGCTAGCCAGATTCTTGGGATCGGGAGAGACCGAATATGCCTTGAGAGAAGTTCACGAAGGCACTTGCGAGAACCATTCAGGGGCATAATCTTTGGTTCGGATATTAACCAAGGTCGGTTATTACAGGACTGAAATGGAAAAAGATGTGAAGAACTTCGTGCGGAAATGCGACGACTGCCAGAGACATGCCCGATGATCCATCAACCGAGAGAAATGCTCTACTCGGTTTTGTCCCCATGGCCATTTATGAAGTGGGGAATAAACATAGTTGATCCCCTATCGTGGGCGCTCGGTAAAGCTCAATTCATACTACTCATGTCTGATTATTTCTCCCAAATGGGTTGAAGCTCAAGCATTCAAAAAATTCTGGGGGATAGAAGTCATTGACTTCATCTGGGACTACATAATATGTCAATTTGGGATATTGGCCGAGTTTGTTGCGATAATGGAAAATAATTCGTCGGCAACAAGGTAAATAGATTTTTCGAAGATCAAGAATATACTATCAATACCTTATCATCCTAGTGGGAACGAGTAGGCAAAATCAATAAACAAGACCATACTTCAAAACCTGAAAAAAATATTGGCTGGTGCGAAAGGGAAATGGAAGGAGATCCTACCTGAATTCTTGTGGGTGTACCGTACGACTTCAAAATCTAGTACTGAGGCCACCCCGTTTTCGTTGGTCTATGGAGATGAAGCCTTAATACATGTCGAAGTGGGAGAACCGAGCCTTATGTTCCAATATGCGATAGAAGATCCAAACAGCAAGGACATGAACACGAGCCTAGAATTATTAGATGAAAGGCGGGAGGCCGCCCTAGTCCGATTGGCCACTACAGCAAATAGAAAGGTACTACAACTGGAGAGCCAGCCTCCAACACTTTCAAGTTGGGTACTTTGTGTTGAGTAAAGTAAAATTATACACCAAGAACCCGAACGAAGGAAAGCTGGGACCGAACTGGGAAGGACTATGTAGAGGTGTTGGAATAACCGAAAAAGGCTCGTACAAACTCAAAGCGGGAAACGGCGTACAACTATCGAACTGGAACATGACACACTTAAAGCGGTACTACTGCTAAAGTACGGACTCAATTACTCTTTAATAATGTTATAAATCAGACTAACATATGCAGGTAAACGACCAAGGACAGATGTGGCTATTAGGTCTGAAAGCACGCGTTGTACTATTTTTTCCTTGAATCGATCTTGTCCCAAAGTGGAATTTTCGGGCAACAGTAAAACGTGCTAATTTAGATTCGAAGACCAGTTTCAAATCGAATTCAGTGATCATTCTCTTCAGGTCAACAGTATCCGAGTCCTCACGAGTTTGACCTCGAATAATGGGGGCCATTACCCTTGGATTAAGGTCTTTAGCAAGGGAAAAAGAAAATTTTGTGTACTAAAAGCTAAGGCTTGGTCTTGGGTTGAAAAAGTTATGCATCAAATACAATGAAAGAGAGAAAAAAAAAGATAGGAATAAAGGTGACCTTGGGAAGAGAAATATCTATATTACGTTAAAAGCACGAAGGCCGTTAGCGAAATGTCGTTTGCCTTTTTTACCTTTTGAAATATAGAGTTCACATTAAACAAAATAGTAATTTGAGTATTTCATTAATGTTTAGAAATAATTATTTAACTAATTTTCCTCTAATTTAGGAAAGCTATTTAATTATTCTCCTATTATTAACAACCTAGGAAAGTTAATACTTCCTACGTTGTTAATACCTTTAAGGTTTTGAAGACCTTTTTTGTAGTTAAAATTTTTTTGCGTTGCCTAAGTTTTCGCCCCTACGTTCAACTCCCTATGATGGAGTATTAAATGTGTTTATTTTGTAGTTAATAGCTTTTAGGTTTAGGAGATCTTTTTTATTTAAGTTTGCCTTAACTCTCACACACAATTTTCTTTTTGGTTAGGAGTCTTTATTATTGGGGAAAAGACAGGAGCACCTACAAAAGTGAAATTATTTGCCCTGCCCTATCCATTAAAAAATTCTACCCACTAAATAATTACAATCTCCTACCCATTTAATAAATAAATGGGAATATCAAAATAACTACCCACGCTTAATACCCTACGTATAAAAACGCAAAAGCTGCTCAAAATTTCAGAAAATCAGCGCATAAAATTGAGATTTCCACTGACATTCTCTAATTTGAAGAGCACTAAGTGTGAAAAAGAAGATCGAAGATGCTGATTCGCATCTTCTTTTCGAATTTTGACTTCGTTGTTGTCTTCAGATTTTGATTTTGCTGTTGTTTTGATTTTGATTTCGGAGCTAAACTTCTGAATTTTAGCTGAAAATTCTAATCTAGGTTTGGAGATCTACATGTTTGATTTCGAAAAATCTGTTGTAGCTATATACTGTTGAAATTTCGAACACTGTTGATTTCGGACACTATTGATTTGGAACACTATTGAAATTTGCATTGTTGAGATTCAATTTTGGACATAAAAGTGATTATAACTTCAGAATCATCGAAAATATTCCAATTCTGCTGCAGCATAGTAGAGAATGGGATGATAACAATAATTTCATAAATTTTTATGTTGATGCAATTCTAATAAAGACCTATTGGAAATTTGAACAACTTCTCAGAGAAATTGCAAAGCAACTGCAAAAGGACAATAAAACAATAGTTATTCAGTATGCTATTGCTCAAGGATATCCACCAATTACAATTTGCAGCGATATGAGTGTTAGTGTTTACATGGATTTGAAAAAATCAAGTGCGGGGATGACAACACTTCCCCTATGTGTGTTGATTGCTAAAAACACTATAGCTGCAAGCACCTCCAGTTTTGATGTTGCTCCAATTTCATCAGAAATTGCAGAATTTGAAAGCATTAATATGATTACTACGTTTGATGTGCAAGAAAGAGATGACAGCATTTTAGAACTTGATGATGCAAACATCATAACTGATCAATTTCATCAAAATGTTGAAAAAGGACAAATTTACGAAGACAAGAACCTGCTGACTCTCGTTATGAAACAATATGCAGTTAGAGAAAAATGTCACTATCGGGTTCGTAAATCATGCCCAAGAAGGTTTGTCTGCATGTTTTCAAGTAAAAAACTATGTGATACCTATATAGTATATAAGTATGCTAAATCAGTATATTATGCGAGTATGGAATTGTATTGGTTTGTCTATGTTTTTTATCAGTGATACTGGTATAGCATATAAGTATGCTATATCAGTATACTATGCGAGTATATAACTATATTGGTTTGTCTTTGTTATTATTCGTAAAACATAATACCAATATAGTATATATGTATGCTAAATCAGTATACTATGTGAGTATATAATTGTGCTACTTTTTCTATATTTTTTATCAGCAAAATATGATACTGATACAGTATATAAGTATACCAACAGAGTATACCATGTGAGTATATAATTGTACGGATTTTTATGTATTTTTTTATCAATAGAACATGATACATAACTGTATTTGTATTATAAACAGGTATATCCTTGAATGCGTGGATGAAAGATGCACTTGGAGACATAAAGCGTCAAGCTTGTGAGCATAAAATCTTTTCAAAGTGACAGATTTCAATTCTGTCCACAGTTGTTTAACTGATAAGAGATTTTGTTCACAAAAGCAAGCTGTCTCAGCTTTTGTTGCAGCTGTGGTACAAGATAAACTTGTTGACCCGAAAACTATATATATACCAACAGATATCCAAAGAGACATCCAAAAAGCATATGGTATGGACTTAAGCTACATGCAAGCATTGAGATCAAAAGAAAAAAGCAATGCAATTATTGAGACGATCACCTAGTGAGTCATACAAGAAAATGCCAACATATCTTTATATGTTAGAGTACGCTAACCCAAGATCAGTGACACGACTACACACTGAAGGATATGGGAGCTTCTTGTATGCATTCATAGCTATATATGCATCGATTAGAGGATGAGTCTATTGTAGGCCAACAGTTGTAGTTGATGGAAGCTTTTTAAAGTCAACATATAGAGGGACATACTAACGGCTTCCACGCAAGACGCAGAGGATAAGAATTCAATCCAATTACATTCAGTTAAAGAAACAAAAAATAGTTTCAAATATTATATGATACCAGTATGGTATACAAGTATACCAACAGAGTATATAGTTGTTTTTCCACCCACCTGCACCTACCTATGACTATACTACTATATGAAATACTAAATTAATATTTTGTGTACAATCCAATTGCATTCAGTTAAAGAAACAAAAAATAGTTTCAAATATTATATGATACCAGTATGGTATACAAGTATACCAACAGAGTATATAGTTGTTTTGCTAACACCTGCACCTACCTATGACTATACTACTATATGAAATGCTAAATTTATATAGTGTGTTGTAATTGATATTTTGTTCTTTGGATTTACAGGACAAATTCTACCCTCGCATATGCAATTATTGATTCGGAAAATGATGCATCGTGGGAATGGTTCTTTGTGCAGTTCAGAAAAACCTATGGACAAAGAGAGGGAATGTGCATTGTATCAGACATGCATGATGCTATATGGAAAGCAACTTCAATTTTCTATCCAGAAGTCCCTCATTGTGCATGTATGTTCCATCCGTGGAACAACATAAAGACAAACTTCAGGAAAAGCCAAAAAAATCAAAAAAGTATATTTTGCATTAGCAAGAGCATACACTGTTGAAGAATTCAACATGCATATGGCAGAGTTAGAAGCTATTGATAGTAGAGTGAAAACATAGCTGATGGATATTGGATATGATAAATGGTCCTGGGTGCATTCCAAGGCAAATAGAACCATGACCATAACATCGAATATTGCCGAATCAGTAAATGCAGCAAACAAGCACGCAAGAGACCTCCCAATTGTGAATTTGCTTGACTTTATGACAACATGATTCAAAAATGGAAGTACACCCATCCGAAGGATGCAGTGGAATCATTTATGAAGATTGGTGCAAAGTATGAAAAAATATTGGCAGATAATACTATCTTATCACAGACGATGACGGTATGCATTTTTAAAATCATAAAAACACTACATGTACTGTATTTTTACTTTTTTACCTTAGTGATTTCACTAAAAAACTGAATATTATTATTTAAAAAATATTATTACTTCATATAGCTAATGACTTTTCTTAATTAAAATTATACTAGGTGTTGCTATCAACTTAGTTCTTACATTTAGTAATTGATGGCCAAACAAGAAATGTGGTGCGCCTACATGAAAGAAACTGCACTTGTGGGAGTTTCAGCTAAACGATATTCCATGTCCACATGCAATGACAGTTATACAAAAATTCCATATGGATTCATACAAGTATTGCTCGGATTAATACAACATAGACTACTTGCTGAAAACATATGAGATACCAGTAAATTCATTGTCTGATGAAACAACGTGGCAAATTTCAGAACATGTCTCTTCGCAGGTGGTACTGCCACCAAAAGGACAAATCAAACCAGGAAGATCTAAAAAGAAGAGAGGCATAGGAGGCTGGGAAGGAAATACAGTTACATGTGTACTATGCGGGAGAAAAGGACACAACCGGAGAACATGCCGAAATATTCCAAAGAGAGATTGATATAACGATTCAATATTTTATAGAACTCATATATCGTAGAATCATAGCATTTGAATTGCAAAGAAATAAAATGCATTTCTTGCATTAGGCATATATTTGGTATGATGATTCTTTGAGAAATTACTTTTTGGCAACAAATTTATATGGCTATTTGTATTTTCAATAAGAATCTGTTTATTTTCTATTTTAGTATATAAAAGTGGGATGCATTTACATCTAGTTGCTGCAGAATAAAAAATACTAAAATATATATGTGATACCCAAGTGGTATATTTGTATACCTTATTGGTATATCTGTATATCTTATTAGTATCAAAATATGTGCAGAAATAGAAGTGGTGCTGCAAATGCAACATTTGTACATACTTTGTTAACAAAATGGGCACGCTTTGCAGCTCATGTCTGTATTGAAGTATAACAAATTGGAAGCCATTTACATGCAGTTATTATACATCATCAGGTACATTAATACAAGGTGATACCCAAATATTATATTTGTATACCACGCTGGTATATAGTGGTATTGCACTAATATGGCTAAAACAAAATATGCGCAGAAATACAAATGGTGCACCAGATATAACGTAATACCCAAAATGCGCACGCTTTTCAACTCATGTCACTAATACATCTAGTATTAGGAATAGAAGGTGGCTACAACTTGTAACTAAATTGGACGGGAAGGCTATTTCAGGTCAATGATAAGAACATGGGTAATAAAAATCTTTGAGAGGCCATACAATGTCATTTTTTTGTAACTCTTAACTGGGTAAAATTAAAAAATAACCAGATTTATAAGTGGTGATTGAAAAATAGCCATAGTTTAAAAAATAATCGAAATTTAGTCACTTTTCATGTAAAGGTAAATTTGACCAAAAACATTGTTCAACATGCGGAAAATATTTCAGCATAATATACTGGAGTTCACAATTTTTTACATGTGAATTTTCAGCATAATATATTGTAGTTTTGACATATTGTGCTGGAAGTTCATACATAGGTGCTCCAATCTCCAGTACATTATGCTGGAACTTTCTGTGTGCTGGATTTCCAGAATAATATGCTAGAAGTTCAAACACAAGTATAATAATCTCCCGTATATTATGCTGGAACTTTTCGTGTTGCAGCAAAATAGTGGCTATTTTTCTATAATTTTACAAACGCTTGCTATTTTTTAATTGCCAGCCCGAAAATTGGCTAGTCCATATTATTTTTACCTCGTAACTCGGGGAGATTTTTAAAAATAGCCAGATTTACAACTAGTCGTTCAAAAATAGCCCAATTTCAAAAGTAATCGAAATTTAGCCACTTTTTATGTAAAGATAAATCTAAGCAAAAACACTGTTCAAAATCCGAAAAATACTCCAGTATATTATGCTGGAGTTCCAGCATAAGTATACTTGAACTCCAACATATTATACTAGAGTTCCAGGATAGTATGTTGGAACTCCAACATAATATGATGGAGTTCCAGCATCAATACACTAGAACTCCAGCATAATATACTGAAGTTCCAGCAAGTATAATGGTTTAGTATAATATACTGGAGTTTGGAGTAATAGTGCTTCAGTCTCCAGTATATTATACTGGAGCCAGCAAAGTATACCGGTCTAGCATAATATGCTGGAGTTCATATACAAGTGCACCGAACTCCAGTATATTATGCTGGACCGGTCTGTATTGCAGCAAAACGAAGACTATTTTTCATTGACTTGATAAATATTGGCTATTTTTTATTGACCAGTTCGAAAACTTACTAAACCGCACTATTTTTACCGTAACTCGTGCTATAATCTTTCCGTCGGGGGAACGACACAAATAGCCACTAAAAGCAGTGGCTTTTATTTTAAAGCCACTATTTTTAATGTATTTAGACTTTAGCCACTCCTTTAATAACCTTTTACCTGACTGGACGAAAATACCCTTTCAGTATAAATTATACCTACGCTAACACAAGCAGCAGTTACACAAACAGAAGAAGCGAGAAGCAGCAGCAGATACGCAGAAGCGACGATCAGCTGAGGATGAACCACTTTGATTCTACTGGCCTCATTTTGCAAATTGAATTAAAAAACATAAGGACACAATGTCCTTCACTTTGTTGATGTTCTTCTGTATACAAAGTCCTGTAGCTTGATTTTAAAATTTTATGTTTTAATTTCTGGTTCAAAAGTTAAGGACTGGCAGTCCTTAACTTTTAATTCCATGTTTAAATGTTAAAGGACTGGCAGTCCTTAGTTTTAATTTCTGGTTCAAAAGTTAAGGACATACAGTCCTTAAGTTTTAATTTCTGGTTCAAAAGTTAAGGACTATCAGTCCTTATCTTTTAATTCCATATTTAAATTTTAAGTACTGTCAGTCCTTAACTTTTAGTTCCATGTTTAAATGTTAAGGACTGACAGTCCTAAACTTTTAATTCCATGTTTAAATGTTAAGGACAAACAGTCCTTAAGTTTTAATTTCTGGATCAAAAGTTAAGGATTGCAGTCCTTAAATTTTAATTCTATGTTTAAATATTAAGGACACACAGTCTTTACCTTGGTATTGCACTTACAGTACACCTGTTCTTAACTGTAAGTTAAGGACTGTCTGTCCTTAACTTTTGAACTTTAAACTCAAAGTTAAGGACTGCATGTCCTTAAGTTTTGAACCTGAAATAATAACTTAAGGA
>MU764840.1:37055-50407 GCA_026770625.1 Nicotiana glauca
TTTTTTAATAGGTTCTAAAATAATTCATATTATGCCTCATAAATCCATGGAAAAGTATATATTACTATGAACTAACTGCTACAGTGATCATAATTATAGTATTTGGAAACTGCTCCATTGTTGTGTATGAGCAAAACTCAAGCAGGAGGAGGGTGGAAGTGAAAGAGAGGAAGAAAGGGTAAAATTGTCTTTTTTCTATTAGTAGTGGCTATTTTTGCTGAGTATTATAATTAGTGGATAAAAATTAAAGACACACGCCATTTTTACTCTTTACGTCATGTAAATATTCAGTCAAGCCCATTTGTGCAATCAATGTGATAAGCTTGTTGGGAATTTCGAGAATATTAGGTAATCAGTATAAGAAATTAAGACGCGATCTATTTGGCTACAACAATTAGTGAATATTAAATGATCATTGATTGGTTAGTGCATGACTGGTATAATTATAATTTGCATCCTTTTTAGTTTGGGAGAGTGGGTTGGGTGGGGTTAAAGTTAGAAAATTTATTTACATAATGAAATGATCATTATTCATAAAGAAAGGAAAGTGTGCCATGTTTACACGACACGGCATACCAGTAAGAAAATGTGGATTCTTTCTCAAGATGTGCTATATTACTACTACAAAACCTAAAATCCACCTTTAAAGAAAACCTTCTAATTCCCATTACATCATTCCTCGACGTATACTATATTTTTTTTTTCAAAAGGAATTTATGTACTGCATTCATATGCATCGACAGTACAGAAACTGACCGCGGTGGGTGCGGTGTAATGTCACCAGTAGTTAGCCAATTCTATGTCAACAAGAGTAAATAAATGCTTTATGGTTTTGAATTATTTACATTTTTAGCGTAACATTTTCTTAAGCCATCAGTGATTTTAAACTTATAAGAGCACAGTAGTTATCATTTTAACAAAATAGTTAATTAATTAAAAGCCAAGCTTTTTATGGAACCAATTTTCATGCTATGTCATAATATATATTCTATTTATATAATAGCACTTTATTATAATAACTAAAAAAAATCCGAACAAATTAAACGGTTATAGAATTGTTTGACTATATAAATAATTTAATTATGTAAATAGCATGATAATTAGAATTTATTTTATGTCCATTGAGTTCTGAATAGAGTGAAAGAAGAGTAAAAAAGGAAAAGATGAGCATTTCCAGTCTAAGCCCAACATGTGTTAAACAAGAATCACGACATTGATTTCAGTCCTCTGTTGTTGGATTTTGGTAATCTTGTACTACACGAACCTATTTATGGTATGTAGTACTACTCCTGCAGTACATCTCCCCCCCCCCCGCCTTTACCCTGCACAAAGCTTTTTGCCTTTTTCACATTCGATTCCCTTCATTCCAACAACCCCACATTGTCCGGTGAGCTTTTTTCTTTGATTTTACACTCTCTATATAATTAGATTGTTGCAGCACATAAATTATTCTGAATATACCATTCTTGGTTTGTCAAATTGGATCGAGGGGTTCAAGTATTCTGTTCTTGTTAATTCCCATCTTCACCTATTGTTTACTTATTCGAGCCGTGAGACAGTCACTAATGCTTGTAGTATTAGTAGCTGTTCTACCCGGACTCTGCGTGAATGCATGGTGGTGCTACGTGCACGGTGCCCCTACCATTTGTCGACCGTGAGATCCTCTGGGTAGACGGGACGAAATATTGACAAAAACCATTTATCCGCTATTTGTTGAGCATTTTCTTGATATTCAAAAAAGCAAAAGAATCGATTTTTTTCCCACTTTAGAGATTGTCAACTGAACTGTCTGTCCTGAAAAAGAAACGCCAAACTCTTTTTACATTGTAGGGTATTTTTTTCTGTCTTTTTAAGCACATCTGTTCTATTTTTTTCTGTATTATATGGTGGGAATTGTATTTGTAACTAATTGGTGATCAAACATGGACAGGAAAAAATGAGTAGAGTTGGTGTAATGGGAGAAGAGGAGAAGGAAAAATCAATGGAAATACAAAGAGAAGAAATGGAAGAAGTGAGAGACTATTCAGAAGAAGTGAAGAGAATTCCACCTTGGACAAAACAGATAACAGTTCGTGGAATTGTAGCAAGTGTTTTGATTGGAATTGTTTACAGTGTGATAGTAACGAAGCTTAATCTGACTACTGGACTTGTCCCGAATCTTAATGTATCAGCTGCTCTTCTTGCCTATGTATTCATACAGTCATGGACCAAGATTCTAAAAATGGCCAATTTTGTAACCACTCCTTTTACTAGACAGGAGAATACTATTATTCAGACTTGTGCTGTTGCATGTTACAGCATTGCCGTGGGAGGTTAGAAAATTTTTATTTTTTTGTTTTCTTGCTTGAGGGTCTATCGGAAATAACCTCTCTAATACTCCATGGTAGTGGTAAGGTCTTAGTATACGCTACGTACCCATACCTCACTTGTGAGATTTTATTGGGTTGTCGTCTTCGTTGTCGTCTTGCTTGAGGCTTTCAAAATTGGAACTTAGTTTAAAAAATTTCTGTTTGTTTATGTTAATTTAGGTGGATTTGGATCTTATCTCTTGGGATTGAACAAGAAGACATATGAGCAAGCAGGGGTTGATACAGATGGAAATACACCAGGAAGCCACAAGGAACCTAGTCTTGATTGGATGATTGGTTTTCTCTTTGTTATTAGCTTTGTTGGGCTATTAGCTTTAGTTCCTCTTAGAAAGGTATTTCACAGTCTTCTGCTAATCTTCTTCTTGTGTTAAATGTAGTTAAAACACGTAAGTGATGAGTCATAGTGTTTTCAAATAATAGTAATCAGATGATACTAAAAGGGGAGCCTTGACGTAACTGGTAAAGTTGTTGTCATGTGACCAGGAGGTCACGGGTTCGAGCTGCAGAAACAACCTCTTGCAAAAAATGCAGAGTAAGACTGTGTACTGTACACCCTTCTGACGCGGCCCTTCCCCAGACCCTGCGCATAGCGGCAGCTTTAGATAATACAAAATCATTTTCAAGGTAGCAGATTTCCAGGGCTGGCTGCCAAGTTCAACTAACTCTTGAACGGTTTTTTTTGGGTGGTGCAGATCATGATAATTGACTATAAATTAGCTTATCCAAGTGGGACTGCAACTGCTGTTCTTATCAATGGATTTCATACTCCCAAAGGTGATAAAATGGCCAAGTATGTAAACGATTATAATGAGAAGGAGCTTGCTTTGTGAAATTAGCCTTTCTTGAGTTGGAGGGTGTAAATGAAAACTATGTTTTACCATTTTTCAGGAAACAGGTTAAAGGATTCATGAAAGTCTTCTCAATGAGCTTCTTATGGAGTTTCTTTCAGTGGTTCTATTCTGGTGGAGATCAATGTGGATTTGCCCAATTTCCCACGTTCGGATTGAAAGCTTGGAAACAATCGTATGTACTTGATATTTTGGTTCTTTTTAAGTTAAAGTAGCTCAGTCCATCACCACTAATTTATGCTATTGAATATTTGCAGATTTTACTTTGATTTCAGCATGACTTATGTCGGAGCTGGAATGATTTGTTCCCACCTAGTGAACTTGTCTTTGCTTCTCGGAGCTGTTCTCTCTTGGGGGATCATGTGGCCTCTAATTGGTGAACGCAAAGGATCTTGGTTTCCTGCAACATTACCGCAGAGCAGTATGAAGAGTCTAAGTGGTTACAAGGTTAGAGATCAATCAACTGCTAAGCACCTAATCTTATTTTGACCAAGAAGCCAATAAGCACTGTACTATTTCCTCATTTAGCCCATAAAATTTCAACCGTTTGAATGTTATAGTTAAACTTGAGCCATGCTTTACTCCTTTTATACAGGTTTTTATCTCCATTGCTCTGATCCTGGGAGATGGCCTTTACAATTTTGTCAGGACACTTTTTTTCACTGGTAGAAGCATATATGTCTCGCTGAAAACAAGGAAGCCCGAATCATGTAAGCTGAAACTGATATACAATGTCCTTTCTATAAAGTGATAAACGAATTATTCCCCCTCACATCTCTCCTCCATTAATAATGAAATTTGATGTTATTCCGACCCCAACTTGTTTGGGACTGGGCATAGTTGTTGTTGGTGTCGTTGTTGTTGATGATGATGTTATAGTCAAGTCACCAAGTGCGCAAAGCTACGCGCTCTAACGAAGTATTGTCCAGTCAAATAATACCATGATTGTTGAATATTAAAAGGATTTTGTGTTAGCTAATCTTAAGAGGGGCAAAATTTTGTCTCCTTTATTTGCAATTTTAGTATTAATCCCAGTCCCTCTATCTTTTCTGGCAGCTGTCGCAGCAGACAACAAGAATCAGCCCCTTGATGAGCTGCAGAGAAACGAAATATTCATAAGAGAGAGCATTCCCTTATGGCTAGCTTGTATTGGCTACATGGTTTTCTCCCTTATCTCCATCATTGTCATTCCACTTATGTTCCCTGCATTGAAGTGGTATTACGTACTCGTTGCCTACATTTTTGCACCAGCTTTGAGCTTCTGCAACGCTTATGGTGCTGGTCTAACAGACTTGAACATGGCATACAATTATGGCAAGGTGGCTCTCTTCGTGCTTGCTGCATTATCTGGTAAAGAGAATGGTGTTGTAGCCGGACTTATTGGATGTGGACTGATAAAATCCATGGTTTCTATATCTTCTGACCTGATGCACGATTTCAAGACGAGCCACCTCACCCTCACTTCGCCACGTTCCATGCTACTAAGCCAAGCTATTGGGACTGCCATTGGCTGTGTGGTAGCACCTCTTACGTTTTTCCTATTCTACAAAGCTTTTCCTGTAGGAGATCCCAATGGAGAATACAAAGCTCCTTATGCTATCGTTTATAGGAACATGGCAATCTTAGGTGTTGAAGGCTTCTCTGCACTGCCCAACCATTGCTTGCAGCTGTGTTATGGTTTCTTTGCCTTTGCCGTAATAGCCAACTTGGTGAGAGACATAACCCCGAAAAGATTCGGGAAATGGATTCCTCTCCCAATGGCTATGGCTGTGCCATTCCTTAATAATGCTTCTTTTGCAATTGATATGTGTGTGGGCAGTTTGATCGTGTACGTATGGCATAAGCTCAACAGCAAGAAGGCGAGTTTGATGGTTCCTGCAGTCGCTTCAGGCTTGATTTGTGGTGATGGATTATGGATTCTTCCATCAGCACTACTTGCTTTAATCAAAGTTAAACCTCCAATTTGTATGACTTTTACAGTCGGACAGACATCGTGAAATATCCTGATTCTTGAAACCAGGGAGTAGGTGTTTGCAAAAAGAAACATTAGAATTATAGAAATGAGATAGCTGGAGAAACTTATTTCTAGATGTACCTAGCAAAGAATTTTGTCAAGTATAGGTACCATTGAGAATCTGATGTTAGCTAAAAGTAGGAGTGACAAATGGGCGAGTTGGATCAATTTTGGACGGGTTAAAATGTGTTGAGTCAATAATTGGGCGGGTTAGGAACGAAAATATTCAAGTCTGTTGACGGCTTGGAATGCTTAGTGTAAGTACAGCAGAACAAACAAAAACAACTGAATGAATGAATAAATAAAGGACGTTGGCTTTTGCATGGAACCAGATTTTTTTTTTTTTTAATTCTGATATATGGAAATGGAAAAGTCCGTTCTTTATAATGGACCTTATTTACTTGTTACTTTTATTGTTTTTACACTTTTCGGCAATAATTAGTGTTTGGCCAAACTTTTGAAAACTGCTTCTAAGTGTATTTTTCTCAAAAGCGCTTCTCAGAAAAGTATTTTTGGAGAGAATTACTTTTTTCTGCTTCTCCAAAACTGCTTCTGCTTCTGCTCAAAAGCATTTTTTTTCCTTCCAAAAGCTTGGTCAAACACCTCAATTTTTGGCCAAAAGTGTTTTTGGCCAAAAAAGCAATTTTGGCCCCAAAAAAAGCTTGGCCAAACAGGCTATTATTGTCTTTGTTCATCTTCTTGAGATGAGGGTCTTTCGAGAACAAACTCTCTACTCCTCGGGGATAGCAATAAGGTCGTACTTACTATCCTCCTCGGATCCCACTTATGGGATTAAACTGGGTTGTTATTGTTATTGTTGTAGTATATGAAAATGGAAAAGATTAAATTGACTTTCGAAGTTTGTGATCAAGACTAATTTTGTGAATGATGAATTTTGGAATTTGGAAGATTCATCAAATCCAGACATCACAGATATAAAAAATTCCACCAATGATAGGGACTATTGGAATATACACAAAGAATGCATCTCCACATGTAAACAAGTGCTCTTACTGGAATTGTCTTTAGATGTGTCTTTTCAAGTTAGCGCAACCAGAATTTTATCCTCTAGTCATTTTCAACTGAAAACCCCACCTTCTGGAATCATCCAAAGAAAACATCCTTGAATACGACACAATTTACAATTTCAAGCAAATTCTTTGCCCCATGAATCACTACATAAGCATAGAACTAAGGAATTACTCCCTCCGGTTCAAAATAAGTAATTTTTTGACTTTTTTTTTGTAGTCCAAAATAAGTGATTTTTTCAAAATTCAAGAATGAATTAATTATATTTTTCCTACATTGCCCTTGGAGTAATTAATGTTGGAGTATGTGTTAGGAGTGTTATGTGAAGAGATAGTAAAGGTTAATATGGTCAATTTCATTGCTAATTAATGTTAAAAAGTGAGTTTCTTAATATGTGTGAAAAGAACCAAAAAATCATTTATTTTGGACCGGAGGGAGTAGTAAACTGATACTCTCTCCGATCCATCTCCTGTCCATAATAAGTAACTTTTTAGTATTTTTATTTTGGTCCAAAATAAGTGATCCTTTTACATAATCGAAAAGGATTTAACTTTATTTTTTCAAAATTTGCCTTATTTACATATCACAATGTCTCACATTAACAATATGCAAATTTTAACTAAGGGTAATTTAATCTAAGATACCTTCTTTTTTTGGAGTTAGTATTTTCTTAGGGGTGTGTCAGAGGCCAAAAAGTCACTTATTATGAACCGATGGAATTGACAAAAGACCGGCTAGCTCAACCTTGTTCAATGAAAATACATATATATTTGCAGGTCAAAAATATCTATAATTCATCTTATTAAATGAACTCCATCAGAGAGCAACTGGCTAATGCTGTAACAACTGCCCTCTGCAGTCTACATGTTACACAACAAAAAGCAAATCGATGTTCAATATGAAATGCATAATTTATTTCCAACTTTTGGATAGCAATTGCGAATGTCACATGAACACTGCACGCCTTTGAAATTTAATCAAATGAAAACTGAATCTTAATCTCCAATTTCTGGGCATCAATCTTGGCCTTAAAAAGAGAGGTTGTGTTAAGTCTAATCAGCCACTTTTGTAGATCAGAGAACCATTCAAAATGATTGACATGGATTTATCACATTCCAATCTTCGTTCTTTCACTCTCAAGATTTTTGTAAGAAAACTTGCAGAGCAAAAAAAAAGGGCATGTTAACATGTACAGACTGCATTAACAATGCAGGCAGCAGATGCAGATGCCAATCCCTAGAGGTATTTAAATACTCAGCAATAACTAAAGATATTCAGACTTGATCCAAAAAGACTAATAAAAAGATAAAGATATTCACAGATCAATGCCATTCATCAGAGTGTTATGTTGCACAGTTTACACCTACGTGAGTTAGCTTTCAGCCTCTACCAAAAGCAGTCACCTGGTTCCGCAGAATAATCAATGAAAACCTAAGGCAATAAGGACTACAACATTAGCATAACTTATACAACAGAAGAAACTTTGACCACGACGGGAACACAAAAATAGGTTGAAGAGACGTGCCTTACCGCGAAACAGCATAAGCATAACGAACTCAATACAAATCAAATAATAACTCTGTTGCTATCTCAATTAATTGACACTTTCGCCAGATTGATTAGAGTCCAAGAAATGGACTGCAAGATTTTATTTTGGGCTTATGGAGTTTACAGAATTCCTTGGATTCATAAGTAAAACACCACCTAAATTAATGGACTATAATCCAAAATGCCAATCTAAGTTTCTGAAGATGCTAAAACTGCAACTGAACTATCAAATATAAATTCAGGGGCCATACATTCCAGCTGTATAAGCTAATTCTGATGTCACTACAAGTATTGTGTTACCACAGTAAACCCCACAAGTATGTACCTCGTAAACTTCATGCTTTACTTATTGTACCTCCATCTTGCTAAGATGTCTACTTATTTTTAGTTCTTGAAAGCTAAAATGCCAGGAGAGCACAATTCCCGCCATAACATCAACTTTTATCGTTTCCAGTATATTTTCCTCAAGCAGTTTACTGCCAAAATTGATCTGATTACTCCCCATCACCGAGAATTCTCAGATAAGAAGGGCTAATAAATTCCAGCTAGGCATTCATATCATAAATATATAACCAAAAAGTGAGTGAATTTAAGACTAACTGTAGGACTTGTGGACGAGTGAACACCATTTCTTCATGTGATTGGAATGAGCTGCGGCCCTACTCAATTATTTCCCCTCCATTATTGAGCTCACCTAATATGAACTTCACTTGAATTGAAAGAAAATGATAACCAACAAGCTGATTTTGAGCATTATCAAGCTCAAATGCCGCATCATATTTGCAAAACAAAAGCATTTTATCATTCTGATCAATACACTGTCTTGAACCGAGGAAAGAAAACAACTTATTTTGGGACGCTTACTTCACCATAATGCATAATTACAAATTAATAACCATTTTCAAAATGGAATGTCAACAAGGCAAATTGATAGTACCTTTTTTTCATAATTTACAAACTTTGAAATGAACGTACAGCAACTGACTCCTTCGAAATTAAATTATTCTTCAGAATTCAATTACTAAAATAATAAATTGATTGACCTTTTCTTCCTCTTTTTTTTTTTTTTTAACGGGCGGGGATTTTAGGATGGGTCAATCAAGAAAACCTGTTTGCTGAAAGACAGCGTTACGAACACGCCGCAAGTCCCTGCCTTTTAGCGTCCGCCCAATGCCTTCGAAAACAGAGAACGTCACGTGCGACTGAGCCACCATCACGTGAGGAGGAACCATTACCTGGTCTTCTAGCAGCTCGTCGTCCACCTCATCGAACCGGTCAAATCCACCCAACGGTCCAGTACTCTTCTTCTGCCACACGGGCACGTTCACCGGAGCCGACTGGTGAAATTTAGGCAGAGAATTGGGATTTGAATTCTCCGAACGGAACACAGGCGGAATCATTTTGGCAGCGGATGCGGCGGAAACGGAAGGATTGAGCGTAGATTTGCGGCGGACGAGGGGGTGGTGGTCGTCGGAGAGAGCAGCGGAAAGGCCGGAGTTGGAGGATTTGTAGAGGGTTGCAGCCCGTTGAGGGAGGAGGCGCGTAGGGGAAGAGGGGGTGGAAAGGGCAGGGGGAGAAAAAGAGTTAGCAGCACTGGAACAATCAGAAGACTCGGACCAGAAAACATCGTTTTCGTCGAACTCTTCGAGCTGGTTGAGGTTGTTAGGGTCGGAGTCGGGTTGTTTGAGGATACCCATGAAGCGGATGGAGGAAGAAGAAGATGAAGTATTGATCAGGGGAGAAGGCATGAATGACTGTTGACTGACTATCTCGATCAATGGCTAGACTGAAATTGGGGAACTGATTTTTCTTTTTTCTTTCTGTTGCTGATGCTTTTTTACTTAATTAAATTAAAATATTTATGGATAAAAAATAAAGAGAGAGTTATAATAGGGATAGATAGGTGGAAAAAAAAAAGATAGAAGCTGTTACGGAGAAGAGGAGATTGGCGGGGGAACATAATGGGAAAGAAAAGATCTTAAACGACAGTGATTTGGCTTCAGGTGACCACACATTAGGTCAACCAGGGAAATATTGCCACCTAATATTATTTACACTCGAAATTCAAATTTAAAATATTTGATTATAAATTAAAGAATTATATAAAAGCAGAAAAGGGTCAAAAATATCCCTAACATAATGGAAATAGCTCAAAAATGTCCTTCGTTAACTTTTTGGTCTAAAAATGTCCATAACGTATTGAAAATGGATCAAAAATATCCTTAACGTTTTATTTTTGGCTTACATATATCCTTAAAGCGGTGATAGTCATTGGCGCTCGACTTGATTGGCCCCTACTCGGATCATTCTTATCTTCATAATATGGCTTAAGCATGTTGGCATGGAAGACAGGGTAGATCTTAAGGTATGATCAAGCTTCTATGAGATCTTGCCTACCTTGGCGACGATCTTAAATGGCCCATCGTACTTGCGAATCAGATTCTGATGCATGCCCCGTAGTGCCTTGAACTGTCTTGGGTTAAACTTCACCATGAACATGTCCCGAACTCTATAGTCTGTGGGATGCTGCTTACGGTCCGCAAACTTCTTCATCTTCTTAGCTGCCTTATCCAAGTAGGACTAGCAGCGTCAAGCTGCTCCTCCCATCCTTTGGCCCTATGATAAGCCTTCAAACTCTTCCCTTCAACGCAGCTAGTAATGAATGTAGAGTTTGTGGCTGTTGGCTTGTGGCTAGCTCAAATGGTGTCCGCCCCGTGGACTCACTCCACTGCAAGTTATAAGAGAATTGGGCGATATCTAGGAGTTTTTCCCAATCTTTCTAATGCGCTCTTACATAATGCCTCAAATAGCATTCTAGTAAGGCATTGACCCGCTTCGTTTGTCCATCTGCCTGTGGGTGAAAACTAGTAGAAAAGGGTAGTTCCGTGCTAAGTATGTCGAACAACTCTCTCCAAAAGCTCCCAGTGAAGCGGGGGTCTCGATCACTGATGATATGCCTTGGTAAGCCCCAATACTTCACCACGTTCTTAAAGAATAGCTTGGAGGCTTCCTTATCTGTGCAATCCGGTGAGGTGGACATGAAGGTGGCTATTTGAAAAATCTATCCGCGACTATCATAATAGTACCATAACCATCGGACTTCGGTAGGCAAATGATAAAGTCCATAGTCACGCTCTCCCATGAGCACTCTACAACTGGTAGTGGCTCCAAAAGTCCTCCGGGTTGTTGTTGTTCAACCTTGTCCTGTTGAAACACAAGACAAGTCTGCACATAACACTCTATGTCATCTCGCATGCATGACTAATAGTAGACAGAATCAACCAAGGCCCTAGTGCGACGTTGGCCTAGATGACCAACCCACATTGTGTCATGACTTTCCCTTATGATCCGCCGTCTAATGTCTCCAAACTTAGGCACGTAGACCCGCCGACTTGTGGTAAGTAGTAGGCCGTCTTCAACCCAAAAACGTCTCGTATTACCCTGGTTGGCTAACTCGATAACCTGTTTGGTTGCTGGATCATGCTGGATGCCTTCTTTTATAGCCTCACGAATGTCCCATCTTATTGAAGTTATTGCAGCAAGCTCGGCTTTCCAGCTCAAGGCATCGACTACAACGTTACCTTTGCCCAGCTTGTACTCCAGCACATAATCAAACTCGGCTAAGAAATCCTGCCACATAGCTTGTTTTAGTGTGAGCTTCTTCTGCGTCTGAAAGTAGCTAGTAGCCATATTGTCGGTCTTAACCACGAACCTCGAACTGAGCAGATAATGTCGCCATGTACGAAGGCAATACACAATGGCAGTCATTTCCTTCTCTTGCACCATGTAATGTCGCTCCGTCTCATTTAACTTACGGCTCACGCTATGTGATGCTTATCCCGCATCAGGACACCCCCAATAGCGAAGTCTGAGGAATCTGTGTGCACCTCAAATGTCTTGGCAAAATCAGGTAACGCCAAGACTGGCTCCTCTATTACAGCTACCTTGAGGCCTTCAAATGCCTTTCGACAATGCTCCGTCCAAACCCATGGCTTGTTCTTCTTTAGCAACTCAGTCAATGGTACGGCCTTGGCTGAGTAGCCACTAATGAACCGACGATAGTAGTTAACATGGCCAAGGAAGGATCTCAACTTAGTTACCTTTGTAGGTGCCCCCACTCCTGGATAGCATGTACCTTAGCCTCGTCCATGCATAGCTCGCCATTGCTAATGACATGGCCCAAGAAGTACACATTTGATTGTGCAAACTCGCACTTCTCCCTCTTGATATATAGCTCGTTCTCCGCAAGACTTGGAAAACTTTCCTTAAGTGCTCCATGTATTCCTCCAAGGTGTTGCTGTAGATGACTATGTCATCTAGGTAGACTACCATGAACTGATCAAGGTAGGGATGAAAAATCTTGTTAATAAGGGTGCAAAATATGGCCGGTGCATTGGTTAAGCCGAAGGGCATCACCAACCACTCAAAGGCTCTATATCTCGTCACACATGTTGTCTTTGGCTCATCCCATTCAGCAATGCGAACCTGGTAGTAGCCCTTTCGAAGATCCACCTTGGTAAAGTACTTGGCTTGCCCAAGTCTATCGAACAAGTCAGCAATAAGTGAGATCGGGTACTTATTCTTCACTATAACTTTATCACTACTAGAAATTGGAGCTATGACAACGCTTTTTATTGTTATAGATCCTTAACCGTTCCAATAGGTGTTCTATTGTTACGGTTATAACCGTTACAAAAAACTGTTCTAACTACCAGGACACTTAGCAACTGAACCGTTACAATAGTCTCAATAACCGTTCCTATAGATGTATATATGGAAACGGTTTATATAACCGTAGCAATAGATACATCTATGGTCATTTGGTTAGATGTATTCTTATGGTCATTTTAGTTCCCTCCTTATTTTTCACCAAAAATTTCAGTACCCGCTAAAATAAGGTGGGGCCCACAATTTGATTTTTTTTAAAGTTTATATATACTTTAATAGAAAATATATATATATGTAAACTCCTAAAATATACAAACTCCATCCGAAAAAAATCCCCAAATTCCACAATTTCATTCATGTTGGCACATTTTCGCTTAGGGGTTTTGCCATCTTCCCTAGGAGTTCAGGTTCACATCTTCTTCCCAATTTCTCCAGCTAAATATCAGTTATATGCTCATTTTATTTTGTAATTATTGTGAATCTCGCTGAATTGGAAAAAAGTGCTATTTTTTCCATGGACTTTAAGGGTCTCACAGTAGATTTTTAGCTTCATCTTTCTTACTTTTTATTTTTATTTTTGAGTTGTTTGGCTGAAATTGGCGCAGTGATGCTGTTATGAATTTAGGGTCTCGTTAGACTTGAGCTTTTAAAATGTCTCTATAGTTGCCGTCACTTTTTTCTCTTAAATTTTCAGTGAATTTGAAAAGATAATTTGTGTTTATCTCTTAAACTACTTTTCCAATATTAGTTTTGTGTGATAAAAATATATTTTGTCACCTGAGAATTCACGTAAGCTTGATCCATTGAAGTATAAACTTGAGAACTTTTTTCTCTGGATGCATATTTTTAGATGTTTGCAGAAGAAAAGGAATGCGT